>JAIUZE010073023.1:0-10135 GCA_022085475.1 Heliosperma pusillum
GGGTCGAACAACGCATAGCGTTCAACTCCCAACAACGTCGTCGTATGCCCACTAACACATGCATTTAAGCAGTAGGATACCTCTCCGTTCCGACATTCCAGCCTTACGAACGGGAAGGTAGCCAATGGAATGAGAGTACAAAGCACAAGACAAAATAGTGCTCAAACCGTAACATTTGTATAAACCGACTCAAAGTGGGAACATACCAACAACCGTCACAAAACATGTGAATGTGGCATTATATAAATGTAAATATGATAAACATGAATCAATACATGATACATAAGCATTAGAACAAGTTTATGAAGCATAGTGAATAAGAAACATAGTTACCTCTCCAAAACAACAAGTTTGGAAACTAACTAAAACAAGGGTTCACTTCAAACTGTCATAACTAGAGTTCTAGAAATGGGAATGCAGAAATTCCAAGTCGCGGTGATAGCTTATCCTCTTACGGTTCAAACGAGTGGTCACAAGCTTAAAACAAGCAAGTAACGAAGGAGATATGAGCATTCTACCAAAAAGGGTCAGTGCAGTGAAACTGCACAAGTCACGACCGTGAAATGAGGTTTCACGACCGTGAAACACTCTGTTACCAATTTCACCCGAGAGTCTTCAACAAAATTCAATCCTATCATGTCCAATTCTCATAATCCATTTCTAATACTATCAACAATCAATATTCATCATCAACAATCATCAAATAACAACAATCATCATTCATAACATGATTCCTAAGCTTACTAATCGTATTCTAATACGATTTCTAGCATATAAAGCATGTAAAACACGTAAATGATATCGAGTAACCCTTCACCGTTACCTTTACGCGTCTTTAATCGATTACTAAGCTTTCCTAGTAGTCTCCACCTACAATTAGGCAATATAAGATGAATATACTTCACCTTGAGAAAGACGGATAATTTAAAAAGCGAGAAAGACGGTAATTTTATTGCCAACACGGATAGAGGAAGCTAAGAGGGAAAGAATAAGACGAACTTACGTTAATTCCGTCAAAGAACGAATGAGATACGGTGAATCCAAGATCGAAAATCAAAGAGGGAGGCAAGATATGAGATTTCTTAAGGAGGAAGTAATTTGGTTTGTGATTGTGTAATGATTTAGGTTAAGGAAATATGAGATGTGTAGGAGAAAAGTCAACAAAAAGTCAAAGACGGTTCCAAAGTCAAGAAAATTCAAAAACGACTTAAAATTCAAGAAAAGTCAAAGACGACTTAAAATTCAAGAAAAGTCAAAGACGACTTAAAATTCAAGAAAAGTCAAACTCGACTCAAAATTCAAGAAAAGTCAAACTCGACTCAAAAGTCAAGAAAAGTCAAACTCGACTCAAAAGTCAAGAAAAGTCAAACTCGACTCAAAAGTCAAGAAAAGTCAAACTCGACTCAAAAGTCAAGAAAAGTCAAACTCGCCTTAAAACGGGATTTTCATGGAATCTCGCAGAAACTCCAAATACGAACTCGGAAATTCTAAATTCGACTCGAAACATAAAAATCTTAGTTAAAACATAAAATTACTGAAAAGATTTCGTAAAATATTTCTACTAGAAAAATAGGGTACATTTCCGGGTGTTACAATCACCCCTCCTTTAAAAAAGTTTCGTCCTCGAAACTTGAGAGTAGAAAACAAAAGTATCAAAGATAAGAATCGGTTTACAAAATTAATACGAAAACTTTTATAAGGGAGAAATATTTATGAAACGAAGTTCATCCAGAAAACGGTTTAAAGAAGAATTTTCATAAGTGTGAAATTTTACTTACGTATCTCAAAAATGCTCGTCGCGAACGAGAACTTTAATTATCCAAACAAATCATTGTCGAAATAGTGAAGTTGAAATTCAAAACAACGTTAGTAAGTGCAGAACTAGTTATCAGACGTCTCCAATAACAAGTGCAAACATTTAACCAACGCAAAATCCAAATATAAAAGCAAAAGAAATCCATTTTCTCCAAAAAGAGGGTACACAAACCATCTTTAAACTTCTTTAAAACGTTAAATTAGAAATATAATATGGAAATTTGAAAGTTTTATCAAAGATAAAATCAAATATCAAGACATTACACGAACGTAGAACGACTCGAACATCGAATCACAATTCGTGATACAAAGAGGTACGACCAAACGAGCAAAATGGACTAAAAAGGGAAAGAATTAAAGAGTAGCGGATCGAGTAAAGATCAATTTGAGGGAAAAGAGAAGAATGAACCACAATACTATCTTCCATCTATGAAGATTCAAATGTCGATCACAACTCGACATCACCAACTCCACGAGTAATCTAGCCCTCAAGAGAGTGCAATATATCCTCAACATTTTCCATCATCAGATTCCTACCAAAATATTTCATAAACATGACACTTCGAGTAACAAATCCCAATTATTCAAATCCAATTAGAATCTACTAAGGTCCATCGGCACGGTAGACTCCACAACTAACAATCCAAATGAAAGATTCATTACAAACTCTAATCTTCCTAGCTCCATCAAAACTCTTATTAGAAACCATCAACGATATATGTATATACATAGGGAAACATGATCGCTATTAACCACAAGGTAAGGAGACTTACCATGAAATCATTTAATCCAATTTACTTCAAACTCAAAATCCTAAATTTACAATGAACTTCCTCACCTTCAAAAGTTAAAACACAAATCCTCAAAAGAGATTAGTCACACAATCTCATTTCACTTAACTTTTGCCAATCCTAGGGCAATGCGACCGTACATCACTTTATTTAGTTCTTTCAAACTCTCAATACAACGGTTTTCGCTTATGACAATATTCCACAAGTTGTGTCATCCAATCCAAATTCCACAAAGTATCTATTCCCACTAGGGTCCAACACATAAGGACAATAAATTCTTAAGTAATCTTTAAAGCAACCACTAATATCCTTAACAACAACAATTATCATTACGATCTATTCGATCCTCAAGGTTATATTACAATATCAAGATTCAAAGTCTAAAATCACCAAGAGAGGTTCAACCCATTTATCCTCAATTCCTTATAGTCAATAAAACATGAATCTAACTCCATAGGGTGGGTAGGTACCATATTTAGTACATCATCAAAACACCATCACTAACTCCTTACATTAGCTAAAGAAAAACTACCTCTCAAGAGAGTAGGGATAAAAGAACATGATACAAGGAACATTAGGAAGCGTCACTAAAGATTACGATAAGATGAAAAAGGCGAAGGCGAAAAAGGAAAACGAGGTTGAGGAAGAGACAAAGCAGATAGTAGAGTTATGAAGATATCTGAGTAAGAAAGAAAGTACGAGCTTGTAATTTCTTAAAGATCAATCTTGACAAAAACATTCAAGAATGGAAATGAAAAGGAATGATGGCACGAGTAAAGGTTTAAGATTTAATCCACAAAGTTTCTCCTTTCAGACTTAGGGTGATAGTAAAGCAACTCATCCCAAACAAAGGTCTCTTACAAGGGACCATCGTACCACGTACAATCATCAAAGTAAGGTACACCTAGATTGATAAATCGACTCCAACCCAATTCATCCATCCTTTCATATCACACGGATTCCCCAATTGCGGAATTGTAAACTCAAGTATAATAACATTCCTTTAGCTCAAATATTCAACACAACCTCAAAGGTTTCTTTAATTGAAGGACTAACAAATACTCTCTTATACTCGGTCATTTTCAAGTCTATAGCCCACGAGTTCATTATTATCAAAGTACAACATCAAGCCAAACATCATCATTAACATCCCAAGGTATTTCCATCCTAGATCACATCATCGAATCTCTCTCATATCTATAATCCTCAAGTAATATGGTTCAACTTACAACGAAACCTTACTACTCCAAACGAGTCTCCGATACCATAAGATAAGATCATATCTTTAAATCCAAGAACTATAGCCAAATGCTTTTCCACCAAGCCTATACTCACAAACACACAATAGGAAGCCATGCACAAGAAGTCGCTTAACCTCAAAAGTATTTCGCACCTCAAGATATCATTTAAAGCTTCTCATTTACACCACTTAGACATATCATAAGTATGGTCTTCAAAACAATACTACACTTTTAAGTCCAAAAGATTAAATTATTAATGAGTTAAGAAATCCTAGCCAACTCATTCAACTTACACCATCGAATATCATGAACTATTTACATACAAGTCATGACAAGCATTTATACACTAAAATCATCAAACATATTTTACCATACTTTCCTCAAGGATACCAACTCTCACCACCATAGGGTGAAATTAGATCTATACCATTTTCCTCAAATCACAAATTCATTCTAACAAACACTAATAGTCCACAAAGTCTAAAATTCTTCCAACCAAGTACAATATACCACAAACAATTGGGTATGGCATCCACAAAAATGTTACAAGAGGAAGGTAAGGATACCAATGGTAAAATGGAGGAAACTATCAAGAGTAATTTCCAAGAGGCAAACAAGTTGGAAGAGAAAGAAGCACCAAGGTAGAAGGAAGAGAGCATAATACAAGAAGGACGAGAGAATTCATAGACGAGGAAGAAATACACTTTAATTAGGCTTGTCAATCTTCAATCTTCGGTAAATGATACTTGTCTAGGTAACACATTGATCCACCTTAAGACGGTAGATACAAACAAACATAACATCACTCAACACAATCAACAAACAAGTTAGAACCTAACAACCATCAAGTACACCAAGACTACCAAGTACAGTCCTTAATTTCTACCCATCTCTCATTTATTATTTCAAGGTCAAGTAGTTTAAGTTAGGGTTCACTGTTTGAGAGGGGCGCGGGATGCGTAGAGACCTCTGACGTACCAACTGTGACAACCCTCTCGAATGCTGGGGGGGAAGAAGATATAAAACATACAAGCATGTGAATTATATAGCGGAAAATACGATATTTTAAAAACCTTTATACATGCAAGATAGAAAAATACGAGAGTGTCATAATATTACAAACTAAATAAAAATACCACAAGAGACGTAGTCTCTCAAAGTGTTACAAAAGACAAAGTAATTAGCAACTAGCTAAACAACGTCTAGAGGTGTTTCATCCAGGGACAACGCCCGCTAGCTCACACCCGAACCCAAAATAGCATAAGCAAAAAGCCATCCATGCAAGCAACCTGTTCATTCATGAAAAACATGAACGCCACAATCAGTGGGGAGTAACTCCGGTTTCTCCCAGCCATATCACATTAAACGTACATAGAAGAAAATACAAAAGTAAAGCATGCATATATATATATACATGTGAGTTGCGATAAGAATAGATATTCCAATTCTATAGATAATGATAAGAACATAAGAGGCACAAATCCGAATTCATCATGATATTCAAAGACTCGGGAAAGACACTCTTAGGCAATCGAATACGCGCACTAGGGCTTGCATCTCACCGTTAGCGGTATAAGATTGATAAGATTGAGACTCGACAGACAAACCAAGTCAAGTCATGCGATGATCACAATAAATCCAACATATTATCATCCATTCACGAACCAAGACATTGACGTTGTCCAATCATGCAATGACCATGAATAATATCATGAAATCACGCATTCAAAGACGACGACACAAAGACGACATCTCTCACGGTAAATGAAACGCACTAGCACCGTGTACATGGAAAGTATGATTAAAAGGCATCCACGGGATATAACATTTCCCTGAACGCATACACGATGCTACATTTCGTATATGTAGACTAATTTCCTCCAGGTAGCACGACGATATAAATATCCGGTCCTAGTCTAAATCTGGCCAGAATCTCGGAATAAACCATTTTCCGATTCGACATGCGATGACGTTTCGCATCCAAGACTCGGTCTTACACATGACGCCGAGTACCCCAAATTCGGTAGATCAATTCACTAAAGAGGCGGAAAAGAGCTCAAGCCTCATAACAAGCGGTACGCTACATGCAAATAACACCACCTCGCAAGTACACAACATTTGACGGCCGGGTCGATCAACGCATAGCGTTCAACTCCCAACAACGTCGTCGTATGCCCACTAACACATGCACTTAAGCAGTAGGATACCTCCCCGTTCCGACATTCCAGCCTTACGAACGTGGAGGTAGCCAAGGGAATGAGAGTACAAAGCACAAGACAAAAGAGTGCTCAAACCGTATCATTTGTAAAAACCGACACAAAGTGGAACATACCAAAAACCGTCACAAAACATGTGAATATGGCATTATATAAATGTAAATATGATAAACATGAATCAATACATGATACATAAGCATTAGAACAAGTTTATGAAGCATAGTGAATAAGAAACATAGTTACCTCTCCAAAACAACAAGTTTGGAAACTAACTAAAACAAGGGTTCACTTCAAACTTTCATAACTAGAGTTCTAGAAATGGGAATGCAGAAATTCCAAGTCGAGGTGATAGCTTATCCTCTTACGGTTCCAACGAGTGGTCACAAGCTTAAAACAAGCAAGTAACGAAGGAGATATGAGCATTCTACCAAAAAGGGTCAGTGCAGTGAAACTGCACAAGTCACCACCGTGAAATGAGGTTTCACGACCGTGAAACACTCTGTTACCAATTTCACCCGAGAGTCTTCAACAAAATTCAATCCTATCATTTCCAATTCTCATAATCCATTTCTAATACTATCAACAATCAATATTCATCATCAACAATCATCAAATAACAACAATCATCATTCATACATTATTCCTACGCTTACTATCGTATTCTAAATACGATCCTAGCATATAAAGCATGTAAAACACGTAAATGAGACCGAGTAACCCTTCACCGTTACCTTTACGCGTCTTTAATCGATTACTAAGCCTTCCTAGTAGTCTCCACCTACAATTAGGTAATAAAAGATGAATATATTTCACCTTGAGAAAGACGGATAATTTAAAAAGCGAGAAAGACGGTAATTTTATTACCAATACGGATAGAGGAAGCTAAGAGGGGAAGAATAAGACGAACTTACGTGAATTCCGTCAAAGAACGAATGAGATACGGTGATTCCAAGATCGAAAATCAAAGAGGGAGGCAAGATATGAGATTTCTTAAGGAGGAAGTAATTTGGTTTGTGATTGTGTATTGATTTAGGTTAAGGAGTAGGAGGGAGTATAAGTGAAGGGGTGAGTCGGAAAGTCAACAAAAGTCAAAGACGGCTTAAAAGTCAAGAAAATTCAAAGACGACTTAAAATTCAAGAAAAGTCAAAGACGACTTAAAATTCAAGAAAAGTCAAAGACGACTTAAAATTCAAGAAAAGTCAAACTCGACTCAAAAGTCAAGAAAAGTCAAACTCGACTCAAAAGTCAAGAAAAGTCAAACTCGACTCAAAAGTCAAGAAAAGTCAAACTCGCCTTAAGACGAGATTCTTCATGGAATCTCGCAGAAATTCCAAATACGAACTCGGAAATTCTAAATTCGACTCGAAACATAAAAATCTTAATTAAAACATAAAATTACTGAAAAGATTTCGTAAAATATTTCTACTAGAAAAATAGGGTACATTTCCGGGTGTTACAATATAACTTTAAACTCGGAGGATTAAACCTGAAAACTTCATAAGAATACACGTAACTTTTTTTTCCAATATAGTACACCCATCTTTTTTTGATATGGAGGAGTAAGAAAAAGCTTTACTAGGATACTTGGAATCAGTTTTTTCAAAGATGATAGAATAATACAGCTCAAAAGCTTTACTATCATACTCGAAATTAAAGTTTTTTCTTAGTAGATACAATTATACATAGTATACTTTTTTTGCGGATACAATTATACAAAAATTGCATTAGAATACTTGCAAGTTTTTTGAAACTCAAAAATTAAAAAGTTCAAAGACATTATTTTTATACTCAAGAATTTTATTTCTATGCTCAAAAATTTTATATTTATGCTCAGAAATTTTATGTCGATGATCAAAAATTTTGCGATGTTTAAAAAGTAGCCAACTCAAAAATTTATTTATTTTGCTTAAAAAATGAAATATGAGGTACTACCTCTGATGTACCATCCTCTTTTTCGATAACACATGCATGGTTAGTGGCGGGTCTTGAATTTAAAAATAAAGGATTTAAGTTTTAGACACCCAATCTTGTGTATAATACTTATGGTGACGTACTAAGTTAATAGGGATCAAGGGATCATTATCACTATAATATACTCCATCTGTCTCAGAACTCTCATTAAATTGTTTATATGTATTTATATAGAAAGACATACGTATAAAAAGAGTGGACTCGCTTTTAATATCATTATAAATAAATTGGAGAGTAGATGAATCCAAAATAGAAGAGTGTAAAATATTAACTTCAAACACTAAAAAGAGTTTAAATTATTGACGGTGGTGAAGGGAGTATATAAACTTAAATAGCCAACGGGGCCTAAAAGTGTAAAATTGCCCGTCAATGATTATTCCAAGGGAAGGATATGAGGAGGAAGGCATGCATACATGATAGTATGATACTCCTGTAGTCCTCTATCACAAATTTTCGTCCTCTTACCCTCTAATATTTTGTGGCATAATTTTTGTCCCTTTTCAAATTTAATTTGGAAAAACTTTGTTTATTTAATATATCCTACATAACTAACTACCATCATCACCAGATTCACCACCATAAGTATAATATTTTAATACTCTTTAATTTAACAGGTATACTTTGTTTATTTAATATAAGAGCATATGAAGTACACTTGTATATCTATATGTGCATGCTTCTACTTTTGTATTTCCTTTTATGTACGTTTAATGTGATATGGCTGGGAGAACCCGGAGTTACTCCCCACTGACTGTGGCGTTCATGTTTTTCATGGATGAACAGGTTGCTTGATTGGATGAATTTTTGCTTGTGGTATTTTGGGTTCGGGTGTGAGCTAGCGGGCGTGGTCCCTGGATTGAAACACCTCTAGACGATTTTAGCTAGTTGCTAATAACTTTGTTGTTGGATAACATTTTGAGAGACTTCGTCTCTTTTTTGTATTTCATACTTTAGTTTGTAATATTTGACACTCCTTGTATTTTCTATTTGCATGTAAAAAGGTTTTTAAAATACCGTATTTTCCGCTAATTAAATCACATGCTTGTATGTTTTATTTCCGCATTCGCGAGGGTTGTCACAGTTGGTATCAGAGCTTTTTCGCTCCCGACGCACACACGTGAACCCTAAACTTAAATTATTTGACCTTGAAATAATAAATGAGAGATGGGTAGACTTAAGGACCTAAGGTGGTAGTCTTTGGTGTACTTGATGTTTGTTAGGTTCTAACTTGTTTGTTGATTGTGTTGAGTGATGTTATGTTTATTTATATCTACCGTCTTAAGGTGGATCATGTGGTACCTAGAATAAGTATCCTCTACCGAAGATTTGAAGATTGACAAGCCTAATTGAAGTGTATTTCTTCCTCATCGATGATTTCTTTCGTCCTTAATGTATCATGCTCTCTTCCTTCTATCTAAGTGCTTCTTTATCATCTAAGGTCTTCTCCCCTTAGAGATTACTCTTGTTACTTCCCTCCTCCTTATCAATTTGTATCCTTACCTTCCTCATGTAACATTTTTGTGGATGCCATACCCATTTGTTTGTGATATATTATACTTGGTCGGAAGAATTTTGAACTTTGTGGAATATTAGTGTTTGTTAGAATGAATTTGTGATTTGGGGAAAATGGTGTAGATCTAATTTCACCCTATAGTGGTGAGAGTTGGTATCCTTGAGGAAAGTGTGGTAAGGTATGTTTAATAACTTTAATGTATAAATGCTTGCCATGACTTGTGTGTAAATAGTTCATGATATTCGATGGTGTAAGGTTGAATGAGTTGGTTATGACTTCTTAACTCATTAGTAATTTAGTCTTTTGGACTTAGAAGTTTAGTATTGTTTTGAAGACCATGCTTATGATATGTCTAATTGGTGTAAATAAGAATTTTTGAATGATATCTTGAGGTGCGAAATACTTTTGAGGTTAAGTGACGTCTTGTGGTTTCCTATTGTGTGTTTGTGAGTATAGGCTTGGTGGAAAAGCATTTGGCTATAGTTCTTGGATTTAAAGATATGATCTTATCTTATGGCATTGGAGACTCGTTTGAAGTAGTACGGTTTCGGTAAGTTGAACCATATTACTTGAGGATTATAGATATG
>JAIUZE010073026.1:0-16895 GCA_022085475.1 Heliosperma pusillum
ACCATGCTAATTCTAAATGAGGAGCTTGGACCACGACATTGATAGGCCCGTACTATCTTTAACGAGTATATGTTCACCGCTTGATAGCTTTTGTGTCTCGGCTTGGTGGGTTTATATCCAAGTCGGGGCATGGCTACCGATTCATTTTGGGAATGGAGCCAGCTTAAGTACTAGCCATCTCTGCTTAGGGGGTCGCCTAGTAGAGTTTCTCATGTACGGTTATGTCATGAGACGGGGAATGGAATAGCTGTTGTCGCTAGGTCTGATCAGTCTAGGACTAGGATGTTTTCCTACCTTGTGGTATAGCCTCGAGTTACAGATGACTATTGACGGTTCTAAGAACTTATGCCTGTTTGTAGAAGTATTGGTCTTTCATGTTTGTATGATTCTATGAGTTCTAGAAGGTGAGATGCAAGCCGGCTAGGATTGATAGAGTTTGGATTACCGATTGTTAACTGATTCACATGATTACGTGTTGATTAGGGTTTGAGTGTATCAGGGCCATGTTACATGGTAACCGCTGAGCCAGCATACCAGCTTCCCTACCTCGGGTTATAGTTTATTATCGGTTTCACATGATAGCTTTCATATGCTAGGTTATATGTTAGTTATTTGTTTCATAACATGAAAAGCATATCTTATATGTTAAGTTTTGTATTTTCCATATACATTGCTTTTATGTTATTCATGTTTAATTAAACTCGACATTTCGTGGCTGGGAGAACTCGGAGTTACTCCCCACTGACTGTGGCTTCCGTGTTTATATTTAATGCGGTCGAACAGGTGGTGTTGCATATTTGGGTACATGGACGAGCTAGCGAGCGAAGTATTTACCTTGGACCTATATCGGTTCATAGTTTGTATATTATTGTACACTATTTTATTTCCGTATTTATACGGGAGATATGTCTCCCGTCTTGTATATTTCGTTTGTAGAATATTATTTCCGTTTCGTAATGACCTTTTATTTTATGACACCTTCGTTATGTATTATCATATTTCTTTTATGTATTTAAATTATTTTTTTTCTTTCCGCAAATTTGAGGGTGTCACAAGCTGCGCCTCCAAGAAGGATCGCAGAGCATGTTGCGCCTCTTCCAGAGGCTGCCCTGCTCCTGCTCTTCTTCTTCTTCCTCTGGTTCCTGCGATTTTGTTATTTTTCTTATTTCCTTTTCTTCGTACATGAACCATATTTCAATATAATCTTTCATATCAAACGTTTTGTTCTCAACCTAAATTCCTAATAATTCGATATTAGCGAGTTTTCGTCTTTAAATCAAATTTGGGTCTTAAAGATTCGATTTGTTCATATCAAGTCTCTGGAATTCGTTATTGATATAAATCGTAGTGATAAGTGAATATTTGCATGATTTTAACCTCCAATTTAGCTCGGTTTTGTATCTCATTTGTGCTTTGTTAACCCATTTTATGAGCTAATATCGTCTTCTAGGCGAATTCCAATGTTCTAACCTGTTTTGTAGGGAAAGTGACGTTTCTACGCCCTTTTTCTATATTCCCGAGCATTTGCCTAGAACCCGACGATTTGAAGAAGCAAGCTTGACCAAGTCAAAGGCATTTCAAGAAGGTTCACTAATTCAAAAGAAAGAAGAAGCAAAGACGGTTTCGCAGTTGTCAGAAGATCGATCAGTTAGGCGAGGAAATCATCACTTTACATCAAACCCTATCAACAAACCCGACTCAAGAGGTCAAGGGGGATAAAGAAAGTCAAGTCATATGGAAGGGGATATGAAACAAAATTTAAAGCCTCTAGAATACAAATTACCCGATCGGGTAAGTGGTGTACCCGATCGGGTATCGCTGCTGATCCGAGCTTTTGCTTCGACTTCCTCCTTTTTGTCCTATGTGATGAATGCATGACTCCTTCCCCACGAAACCCTACTGCTATAAAAGGATGCCTCAGCCACCACATATCAACATGTACCTCACTTCTCTTCTTACACTTCTCTTTAGATTAGAAACCCTAGATTAGGAGGAGAGAAACCTAGCCTCTCTTCTCTCGTCTAGATCATTTTCTTCCTCCTTTTTGTCCTTAGTTTCTTAGTTTATTTCTGTCTTTTCTACATCAAATCCTTAGCCTAGATCAATAAGAATTTCATCTTTGTAATCTACTTTGTGTGGTTCAAGCGTTGTAATTCGTGGATCGACAGTTCTATGCAAGGAATTTCTATTATGGTTGTTTGTAATTCATCATTATCGTTGTTGATCGTCATCTAGGTATTCCTATTTTACCTTTTGTTTAAAGTCTTTATGTTTCCTATTTGATTGTTATTTCCTTTACATGTTATTGTAGATTCAATTTCAATATCGTTGTAATCGTTTTACTTCATTAGATCGTCAATATAGCGTCGTTATTATCACCATATAAAGAGTCTTAAAATATTGTCAAAACCAAATAAACATCTCTATCCTAGCTTTTATTATTAACATCATCTTAGATATAAACATCACCATGAGTGAGTAGTCGTTTTTCTAGGGTGTAGGGTAGCCATGTAGGTTAATTAAAAGATGATAATTGGATAAAAGAAATTATGTTTTTAAAACATTGTGTCTATGCATGTTTGGACTATAACGATAGTTAACGATTCCTGATCAAAATCTTTGACTAGAATGTAATTCTTTTCCAAGGTAGAAATACGTGAATTGAATAGACAAAGCATGACATGGTAGATTAAGACCTAGTAAATTGCCTAAAAGTCTGCTAGACCATCTGATCTATGATTGTAATGAACACATCATTCTTACAAACTCACAATGAATTATTTGCATGTCCTAAATCCAATTTCATCAATATGTTAATCTACATGAGTAAACCTACTTCCCTAGATTCTTTTTATCATTATTAATTCATCATCTGCTTTATTGTTTTCATTTTTGTTTGCTTTTATCTTGTTTTCATTTATGCTTTTTATTAGTTTAGAAATCAAAACCCCAAAACCCAGATACTCGTTAGATAAGACCCAATTGCAAGACATTTCACATTCTATAGGAAACACCATCTCCCTCAGGATCGACCCCTACTTCCCTAATTACATTAATTTGTTATTAGCCTAGTCTGGGTAATTATCTTTGACCAGGGCTTACGACAGGCCCGATCACGTAGTATAATTAATATGTTAAATCACTTCTACTCGAGTTATAGGTTGATAATCAATCGTAAATATACAAAAGAATGTTAACTACTCGCCATTCTGACTTCACAGTCAGAACACAGCTTAAGAACATACGCAATGAGCCTTGCGCCCTCTTCCAGAGGACGCAGTTGTTTCTGCGCCTCTTCTGGGTTGACTTCTGTCCCTTAACTTACGTTCTCGCTTTGATGAGCTTTAATTACGTAATTAACAAACTATTAGCCGTAATATCGCTCCTAATCTGTCACTTTTAGCTTTCAAATCTTTTCTTTTTCTTCAAATCTCCGTTTCGAATATATTTCAGACGTGGATCCTATAAGCCATTGTAATCTTATTTAGTCATTGTAATTGTATGATTTAGCTTTTCACTCATATGTAATTAATTCTAAATTCCCAATTTCAACATAATTGAGTGCTAATTACATGTTCACCGACATAGTCTAATTCACATGCTAGGATTAAAATGTTGGATGTTGCATTGCATGCATATAATCGATAACATATCAAATACGAACGATTTCCCTAATCATTAGTAGAGGCCGCTATCGAGGCGGGCGGGATTAGATGTTCGACTAAAGAGCTTCCTAATACGTACCCTCACCCCTTACTCAAGATCTCTGTGAACATCCGTGTTCATTGGCATCCACGAGAATCATTCTAGACATAGAATGGTAAGGGTAACGAGTTCTTAGTGTTCATGTCATCACTTTATTTCTTGACATGACATAAAGTATTCGAACGGTTCCAATTTCCCATAAATATTGGTGGCGACTCCACAAATGTGTATTTTTACGCTTGTCCTCCCAAGCTCGCCCCTCCGTGGTCCCCCGTGTACCACAATTTGGCGACTCCGCTGGGGAATATACACTTACGTGTTACCCAGGGTGAAACTTGAACAAGGTTAGGGAATAGTTTGAACGAGACAAATGTCGGTTTTCATTACTCGACCTTCTTAGGTCGTTTTATTTGGCCTTCATGGGTCAACCCAACCCATTTCGACCAATCGTCCCGTCTGGACGGTCCAAATTCTTATCTGAGCCTACGGATGGATAGCAATTGACGTCAACCATATTGCGGTACATACTCATGTTGGTATCGAGAGCTTTCACTACTCGAAGAAATGGATTATAAGCCGACCTTACTCATGTTTGGCGCGGACCTCTCCACAGACCCGGGTTTGATTGCTTGGTATGACAACCCACCCTTTAAGCCAAAATCATTTTAAATGCACTCAGCATATCGTTATAATACATGTATAAATGTGTTTAATCTATACATGATCACCTTTTTGTAAATAAAACAATGACGAACGTTTCAAAAAATAAAATCGTTTTCAAAACTGTAAAGCATTTTCAAAGGTGGCCTGAAGTAAAACCCTATTCAAAAAATAAAATCCTTTTCAAAACTTTTCAAAAAATTAAATCCTTTTCAAAAAATAAAATCCTTTTCAAAACTCTAGACCTTCATCTCTCGACACCACTCCTATGCAGTGGTTCTATTCTCTGGAACATAAGAAAATTGCAACCTGGGATGATGCCGCAATTGAGTTCGCCAAGCAGTACGTAGACAATGCCGAGATTCAAGTCAATATGCGTACTCTAGAGGTTCTTACCCTAAATAAGAAAGAAGGTTTCACCGACTTCCTAAGTAAGTAGAGGAAAACTAGCACAAACTTGTTGAACGTCCAGATGAAGCGACTCTTTGGGAAAAGTTCGTGGAAAACTTGAGACCAATTTATGCAAACCACCTGAGATGCCAAAATATAAAGTATTTCAAAGACTTAACTGTGCTAGGAACAAGAATTGAAGACGATATACGAAAGGGGCTCTTGTCCAAAACGGTAGGTTGCGGATATCAAGGCTTAACGAGTCGTTCTTATGGCTCTACTAACAAGACCGATGAAGTCAATCTTCTCGAATCATCTAAAAAGAACAACCTATAAAGAAAATTCACAAGCATCAGTGATACATATTCCAATGCCTTGAAAATGTTGATACAACAAGGCAAGCTCGAACCCATATGACCTATGCCTGATCCAGAGAAGAAAAATAGATTCTGGGATGAGAATGCATACTGCGAATATCATTGAGGCAAAGGACATGATATGGAGAAATGCTACAAATTGAAGCATGTCATTCAAGATATGATTGAAGATGGTCGTCTACCCATACCTGCTGGAAGCAAGCCTAACAATACTCAGAATCCTCTTCGACTTCTGACGATTACAGATGAAGAATCCATCTTGGATTGTTCATACCTCATCTCCCAAGTCGAAGATGAGGTTCATATGTTGGAAGATGAGGTAAGATATTCCACCATTTCTCCTACCATCGACGACTTTTTCGCATGGGCTAAGAGTGTAAGTAGATAATTTTCAGAGCTTGAAACCATTGTAGCATCCCAACGCACTCTAGGCGTCGCGCCCTAGGAAAGCATACCACGAGTTCCAGTTTTATCTCAAAGTCTACGATGCAAGAGGTGATCACAACATGTGATAATCTAGTCGAGTGAATAATCACTTTGGAAGCCAAAATCATCAGATTGAGAGAACTCAATACCCTTAACATAATATGGGCTGATGACGACGAGGATGAATGCCTCACGAAACATTATGAAGTCAAAGATAGTGAAGATATAGTCAAGGCTAGCAAACATCAAGATATAGACTATCTTACTCGTTCAGGGCGTCCTTATCAAAATGTTTCTCAGAATGGTCCTACCATTAAAGGTCCAGTTTCTAACATCAATGTCGTGACCCCAAATGATGGCGAAATTTCATCTACCGACCATCTACTGAAACAACTACAGAAGACAAAGGCTGGTCTGTCAATCTGGCAGTTAGTTGAGAGTTCATTTCCCCATCGCCAAGCTTTATTATAAGCATTGGCAAAGTTGAATGTAGCGCACGACTCTACACCTGACGACGTAGTCAACTTGGTCCTCCAAGACTCAATTAAGCTAAGAAACCCAGTTACTTTTTCAGATGAGGATTTGCCTCCTTTCGGCGCCAGTCACAATCTCGCCCTATATATCACAATCAAATGCCTAAAGAAGAACGTACCAATAACTTTGGTAGATGATGGCTCCGCAGTCAACGTCATACTACTAAAAACAGCACGTAAGTTGGGCAAGAAAGAATCATATTGGGCTCCTACAAACCAAGGTGTTCGAGCATATGATGGAACACGACGTAAGGTAATAGGGCTAGTCAACCTCACTATAGCCACTGGCCCAATTGAGCGAAAGGTTAACTTCCAGATTGTGGACATGGAAGCATCTTTTAATATACTTCTAGGGAGGCCTTGGATTCACGCTTCTAAAGCGGTAACATCCACCTTGCAACAGAAGATCAAAATTCCTCTAGATGGCTAAGTAGTGACGATCACTTCATCACCTATCAAGGCTGTAATAGAGAAAATGTCCATCAACCAAGTTATCACAGATCCAGTATATGAGCTTGGAGGATTTCAGAGCAATAATCTCGTAGAGAGTGAATTGGCACCACTATACTTCAATCCATACTCCAACTTAGTGGTCAACCACAAACTCAAGTCCCAGGGATATTTCCCAGGAATGTCGTTGAACGCATCAGGAAGAGTACCTTTGCACCTTACAAAGAGGAAAATTCCGGAAAGATACCATTAGGATTGGGGTACAAACCCACGAAGAAAGAAACCCTAGAAATGCTTACTTAAGTACAAAATCGTAAAGATAGAGAATCCAGATGCGACCTTACTTCCCTACTCTGAATGGATACTTCGTTAGGGAGGAGAGTCAAGATTACTTTCACTGGTTTCCCGAACCGTGGCACTATAAGGGAATACAATTAGCTAGAATTGAGGTCTTCCATGATTGCTACTTTATCCCTTCAGAAACGGTTCCTACCGCCAAAACCCGTCAAACACCTTGTTTAGACGAGCAAGCCGTTAGTCTTCGATTTGGGGAGGATCGATTCGTCAGAGCTACATAGGATAAGATCATTACCATAATACTTCAAGACGATCATTTCAACCCTACAACATTGATCACCGACGCTGGATCAAGTTAGCCAAAAGGATGGAGAAAGTCGATCAAGTGGACTAACAATCAAGGACAGCTCTTCAAGGTGACTACAGAAGAAGGAGAGATGTTCAAAGGGGAACCATAAGACAATGAATTCGATTCAGAGTCGGAGTCGGAGTCGGAGTCGGAGTCAGAGTCTGAGTCTAGTGAAGTTCCTAAAAAGTCTCCATATGTCGTCACCCCCATCCCTTTGTTTCTCCTAGCATAGCATCGAATAATAACAGCAGCTTGGGGAATGTCCCAACAACTGTTCCCTTACCGCCACAGACTACTGAACAGATGGTCTCTTTGTTTAAGGTATTTTCAAATTTAATATGAATAAATCGGATTCTGCTTACTCCTTGTGTTTTTCTGAATGCAATTATATTTACAATGATAATGAGGATGATCCTGACCCAGACTCAATCGAACTACCTCCCTATATAATTAAAGAAATACTACAGGGGGGGAGGGACACTAGTTATGTAAAATACTGAACCCATCGACGTAGGAACCGAATCAGAGCCCCCAGAGCTTACGATAGGGACGACTTTAAACCCGACCGAAAGGGCCAATTTCGTCGACCTCCTACATGAGTTCAAAGACGTTTTCACTTGGTCTTACAAGGATATGCCAGGGATCGACAGAGATATTGCAGAACACCGAATTCCAATCAAACCAGGTTTCAAACCTATAAAGCAGAAGCTTCGTCGAATGAGGACTGAATGGGCTCTTAAGATCAAAGAAGAAGTCGATAAGCAATTCAAAGTCGGGTTCATCAAAGTTTCCGAGAACTCTGACTGTGTGACTAACGTAGTCCCTGTACCCAAAAAGGATGGGCGAATCCGGGTTTGTTTATTTTAGAGACTTGAACAAAGCAAGTCCTAAGGACGATTTCCCTTTACCACATATCGGCATATTGGTAGATAATACAACAGAGCACGCGTTGTTATCCTGCATGGATGGGTATGCCGGGTATAATCATATCAAAATGGCCAAGGAAGATATGCATAAGACAACTTTCGTCACTAAATGGGGCACATATTGCTACACAGTTATGCCATTTGGGCTAATTAATGTCGGAGCTACATATCAACGTATCGCGACTACGTTGTTACATGATATGATGCATAAAGAAGTAGCGGGTGTACATATATGATATGATTGTCAAATCAACGGATAGAAAGGGACACATCGACAACCTTCACAAATTCTTCCACAGATTGCGCAAATACAACATGAGACTCAATCCTCGGAAATGTCCATTTGGAGTAACATCAGGCAAACTTTTGGGATATGTCGTCAGCCAGAGGGGAATATAAATTGATCCATCCAATATGAAAGCCATAATCGAAATGCCGCAACCCCAAACGGAAAAGAAGGTTAGAGGAGCAAGGTACAGTATGTGAGTCGGTTCATATCGAAACTAACTATGATCTGCAAAACTATTTTCAAAAAACTAAAGAAAACAAATCATACCATATAGGATGACGACTGTCAAAAGGCATTTGACAGGATTATGGAAATATTGGCTAAGCCACCAGTGTTAATGCCTCCCCAACGAGATCAACCTCTTGGTTTATATCTCACAGTTACAGAAACAGCCATGGGAGCTATGCTTGCACAGACCGTTGGAAAAGAAGAAAGAGCTATCTACTACCTTAGTAAGAAGTTCTTAGACTATGAGTGTAAATACACACCTCTCGAAAAGACATGCCTCGCTCTTGTGTGGGCAACAATGAAGCTACGCTACTGCATGCTTAGCTACTCCGTTAAGGTGTACTCTAAAAGGGACCCTGTCAAATACCTCTTCGTGAAACCCATTCTCAACGGACGTTTGGCAAGATGGACCTTAATGCTCTCAGAGTTCATTTGATCTCAATTATGTACCTCTTAAAGTCATAAAAGGACGCGTTGTTGTTGAGTTTTTTGCAGATAATCCTATCAATGATGCCCCAGCATTAGACATGTGGTCATTTCCAGATGAGGACATACTACAGACTTGTGCAGACTCCCGGGACCTTTATTTTGATGGCGCATCAAATTTAAGAGGATTTGGAGTGAGAGTATTGCTCATTTCTCTTGAAGGTGAGCATACACCACTATCTGTCAAACTCAACTTCGAGGTGACAAATAACGCAGCAGAATATGAAGCTTGCCTCATTGGCCTACAAGCAGCAATCAGTTTAGGCATTAAGAATCTTCAAGTTCATGGCGACTCCTCTTTGATCATTAACCAAGTTACAAGATCATGGAAATTCGAAGTCAAAATCTAGCACCCTATCAAGCTAGGATAGATCAAGTCGCCCAATTCTTTGATCAAGTCACTTATCTACATCTACCTCGCGAAGAGAATCGGTTGGCAGATGCTTTTACGAAACTTGCAGTCTTGATCAATATGCCAGACAACATGATTGAAATGCCTTTATGCATCGAACGGCGGTCAGAACCAGCCTATGTGCACTAGCTTATGGATGAAAAAGAAAGCCCAGAGGAACCCTGGTTCCAAACCATTCTAAACTTCAAACTCAATGGTACATACCCACCAGAAAAAGAAAAGAGAGGACAACGCGTCATACGCCTCCTAGCCTCTCAATACCTCCTCATGCAAAGAGAGTTGTACAAAAGAACACCTCTTGGTGTTATCTTGCGTTGCCTTGATCGTTCGAAAGCACAAAAGGTAATGGAAAAAGTTCATGATGGAGAATGTGGTCCCTACACGAGCGAACCCATGATGGCAAATAAAATTACACGCTTAGGATATTACTTGACGACAATGGAATCAGATTGTATTAAAAACATCAGACACTGCCATAATTGCCATATCTTCGGGAACGTGCAGCATATTCCTCCCTCGATGCTTTACACCATGACCTCTCCTTGGCCATTTTCTGCTTGGGAAATCGACATCATTGGAAAGATCACCCCATCCGGAACAGGAGATAACAGTTTTATTTTGGTAGCTATTGATTATTTCACTAAATGGGTTGAAGCAGCATCTTACACTAGTCTCAACGCTAAAAATGTGGCAAAGTTCATACAAACCAATATAATCTGTCGATATGGTTGTCCACACGAAGTCATCAGTGATAATGAATCACATTTCCAGGCAGAGATTGAGCAATTGCTAGCCAAATTCAAAATAAAGCATCATCATTCCTCGCCTTACAGACTTTAGACTAATAGTGCGGTAGAGGCAACTAACAAGAATGTCGTCAGAATCCTGATGAAAATGATCGACAATTACCACGATTGGCCAAGCAAAATACCCTTCGCATTATGGGGCTATCGCACCTCAGTTAGGACACCCACTTGGGCCACTCCTTTCTATTTGACTTACGGGATGGAAGATGTACAACTAGTAGAGCTGGAAATCCCATCCCTACGTATTCTTTTGGAAAGTCAAATTCCGGAAGCTGATTGGAAGAAAGATAGTTATGATGAACTTCTCCTCTTGGACGAGCGAAGGCTGCGCGCATTACATAATGTACAGACATATCAGGCACGTATCAAACAAGCCTTTAATAAACGTGTTAAGTCCAGGAACATCAAAGAAGGGGATTTGGTGCTCAAATCAGGTGGAGCTCTCCTACCTGTTGATCCACGAGGAAAGTTCAAACCTAACTGGGCTGGACCTTTCTTAGTCAAATCCATACTCTCAGGGGGTGCGGTTAGAATCACATACTTAGATGGGAACGAATTCGCTAACCCCACCAACCTAGACTAATTGAAACGGTACTACCCTCATCATAGGTAAAAAAACACAAACGCGCCTCGCGTAACCCACGTGACGCTCGTGCGACACGAAATAAAGCCGGCCCCTGGCCAGTTAAATTTAATGTCGCTATGCTATTGCATTTTGACATTTGGATATCCTCATGTCATCAAATAAACTGAAGTGTACTTCTTTTAGGAGTAAGTAAAAAGCACAAGCTATCTTTTTTCTAAGTTCATTACAAGCTCTTGCTTCGAACAATTATTCTTGTACATTTTTTCGAACTACGCGCAGGGTTTGATTTCATTTAATGAATATGTAGGCAATCATTCACATGATTCAACCCGTCATTATTTTAAATGTAAATAGAAGGACATCTGCGTTTGCATTTGAAATTCGATAAGAATAATAAAGGAAAATCTCATTATTTTCTTAACCAACTTCATCTTTTATTCATTATCCCATTAATAATAGTCATACGCCACATACATAAAATAAATGCTGAAATAAAACTAGGCTAGGATTCTAAAAACCCCGCCATTTATTACAACTTAAATAATAATTAATAATATGATATGACTAGGAATCCGTCTAGGATTCTAAAAACCACGAGTCGGGAGCTCTTGTGCTATCTTGGACCTAATCAGCAAGGGTCTTTCTCGCGGTCTAGCCTTACAATTTCTGTCTACCACCATCTTCACGGCAGAAGTTGTCTTTAGTTTCTTCGCTGGACGAAATACTAGGAATCCGTCTTCTTCTTCCCCTTCAGTCAGATACTTTTGGTTCTCCTTAGCCACTTCGCGGATCTTGTAATCTACAGGCTCGCGTTTCCTCAGCTTCTCACATTCTTCGGGGGGGTACTAGCTGTAAGTTTCTTAAACTCGATATTAGACATTTCTAATATCATTTTACTAATAGTTTACACTTAAACTATTTGGATCTTATGCATGCATAACAAAAAAAATAAAAATAAAAAAAACATTTTTCTTACATTGATTTGAACGGATTTTGGGCACAAAATAGGACTCCTTCCTACTTTGTTCTTGAGCTTACAATATTAAGGATGAACTCCTAGTTCTTAGTATAAGAACTCTCCAATAAGTTGCACCAAGACAGACCCCTTTTACACTACAAAATACTACACTAGTATATATTGTAGTAGCCCTTAATAATATATCAAATAACTCTTATTACTACACTAGTAATATTATGTGAGAATTAGAACTCAAGTCTATAATAAAACTTCTTAAGTTTTCTTAGTGAGAGATGTGTGTTTTTTTAAGAGAGATAAGCATACTTTACTTATTTTAGATCTTATGAGTTAAAAAAAGAAAAACACTTCTCTTGTTCTTACCCACAAAACCGGCACCCCTAAGGCATGGGGAAAGGTTTGCTTTTCCTTTTTTTTGTCTTTACAAGAAGGTAGACTAGCTATAGGATTAGGTATGCAATGATGTTGTTATAATCTTGATTAGAACAACAAATAATGCACAAAACCTACCCTAATTACCCAAAAAAACGGTGCACCCATTAAAATGGGTGTCCATTTTATTTTTTGCAATTTGTCATTTGTCACATATGTGACATGTAACATGTAACATGTAATCTTTGCTTATAAATATACATTTAACTAATGTAAATGCAATTTCATAACAAATAAATTAGACTTAACATTTTAAGTCATTTTTTATGATTACATGTAAATAAAATGGTTCATCTCATATTTGGTTAATATAATCTACAACAATTTGTAATTATAATCAACCAATTTTGCTTATCTCAAATGTTTCATAAACATAATGCATTCTTAGTAATATAACAATTAATTACTAAAATGAATCTTATTTAATCAAATTACAATAAGATATATTTCTCACTTACAATTTAAACTTGGTTCAGTTTAAGGGATTAATTAATCTGTATCGCTATACAATTAATTAATGTATATGATTAGGGGATTGTCCTTTAGGTGTGACCTCAAGGGATCAACTGATCACCACCGTCATACAACAGTAACGTCAAACTCTATTGAGCCAATCGTTACCGATTTATGTTGACCAGTTGACTATAATATTCATCTTCCCTTTGTATTCTTATTATCGAGATTTATATTTTGTGATCGCACTATTGTTGAGGACATTTACTTCAACAATCTCCCACTTGTCCGAGACAAGTGTGCGTCACCAATTCTCTTGTCCTATTACGATCTCCCACTCAATGCAAGGTGTCTTTCAGGTCATACTTGCATTTGATCATATCAAGAGTGGTTTCCTCGATCTGGAGAGTAACTGTCTGACCAGAATTATCTACCATAGAAACCTTCTGAGCGTGGCCACGCGTTTAAAACTTACTACTCCTCGAGTGGCCTTGAGATTTTAAAACAACCTTGACAAGGGGTGGACAAGTCCTATCGCACTATTCCCTTTGCATATCCACAGCTCATCATGACCCAAAAGATGCCCATTTGACCCCAGTTACGAAGGTCGTAGAGCATAAATCAAAGTCACTCTGAAACTGTGCCACCTTAGGCGAACAGTCTTTAGTCAAAGAATTAACTCAAAAAGAATACTATAGTAGCTCTTGACACGACCAGGCTACAAGAATTGCCAGAATTCAATAAGCGGTCACTGCCCGACAGATTGTCCCTTACAGTCTATCTATGTGATCGACTGGTCATTCTTTATGACCCTATGGCACTTGAATCATGTCATCAATCGCATCACACTCTAGTTACTTGGAGACGTCACCTCATATAAGCAACTAGGGGCCAATGCTATGTTAATCCAATCCACTTTAATGGAGTTCAAAATTGTCTCTACAATCCATTTTAATATAACAAAGCACAAAAATGAGTTTTAGAAACTCAAACGATAAATGTGATTATCGTATATGAACAATCAACACAATGTTATTGCTTCATATCATATAATCTAAAGTTTATTTCGTCCATGATAATTCATGACGATATTGTTAAATGCAATAAAGGCTTGGGTAGAGAATATACCATATATTCATTTATTCCAACCTTGTGAATTACTTTTTCCTTCCATCCATCGTTATTCCTAATAACATGAATTCATTTACGTACATGTCTAGATCTCAATTTAGTGTTGGGCTCTTTAACTTGAAAAATGCCTCCACTTGTTATCATTATAACTGATAGGTATTAGGTGAAAGGATCTACCATTAGCTCCTTATAAGCCACCTTATCCTCATCATAATGTACTAGGTCTCTATTTTTAAAATTTATAATGATTGACTCTTCAATCAATCTTTTAGTTATTCTCTTCTTGTATAACAAAAGTACGCCTAGGATTTCGATAAATCCTTATAATTTTGAAAATTTGGGTTTGTGTAACCTTTACCACATATCCAAATTTTCTCTACCAAAACACAAGAATGAATCCCTAGTTCTCCTTTGGAATCCTATAGATGTTCTTGTAAGCTATCCAATGACACTCATGTTGATTGATTTGTTATAGGCTGGTCATGCTCACAGCATACAATTCATTTAGGTATGTGCATGTAATGGTATACATGATTGGTCTCATGTGATCAACAACTCTTAAGTTCAGTGGATGACTATGACCCTTTCATAGTGATCCCACTTTCATCAACATAAATATCCTATTTAACTTGTTGAAATAGATAAATGATCTTATCGATATAAGACACTTTTCTAAATGGCAAGCTAAAATCTTCTATCCCACAATAGATTTTGATTTTAGTATACATCTTGCCCTCTTTCATCCAGCATTAAAATCCAACCACTCCTTTCAAAAAGGTAATATGAATACGCAACTCACAATGAGTGATACGTCATTCACGTGGAAAACAATTTCTCCCACTTAACTTCATGTCTTTAACTCCATCTGAACTTCATGTATTTACATGACTTTAACTCCCACTGAACTTCATGTCTATACATGACTTTTCGACAATTCGAGTGAAACTCTTCTTATATCTCATAATAGAAAAGATCATCATAACCTCTAGGTAGAAACCTTAGGCTTGTGTCATGTACACATCCCATTTCAAATCCCTGTTTGGACATGTGGTTTTGTTGTGTATCTTGTACACACCTACTATGAGGTATTTTACTAATGATATGGATCTAAGCATAGTTACGCATTAACTTAGTTTTTGAAGACATCTACATGTCTATCCATGCAACTATAATTGGACAATTCCAAATAAAACATCTTCTTTTCATAGACTCCATTTAGTTTCATAAGTCTCTTACGTTAGAAAATCGAATTTTTAAAATTTCTAGGTGCTTCCACTTCATAGATCATAATCTTATTATATCAAGAACATTTTCTTTTGGTCTCATCACTAGTCTAAGGATTCACCTAAGAACGATTTCTTTTGGTCTCCTCACTAGTCTTGAGTCTAACCTAAGAACATTTTCTTTTGGTTTCCTCACTAGTTCCTAACTAGTCATTTTCTTTTGGTTTCCTCACTAGTTCCTAACTAGTTTTACGTTGTGGCTTATTTTCTCCCACTCTATCTTAAGAAAAATACAACTATTTTCTTTAAAGATAGCCTTATGAGCCACAAACAATTTTGTACTCATACTCTTGAGGGAGGTAGAAGTATCACAACATGACTTTAAGTGATCTACTAAAGCCTT
Source organism: Heliosperma pusillum (assembly GCA_022085475.1). Classification (NCBI taxonomy): domain Eukaryota; kingdom Viridiplantae; phylum Streptophyta; class Magnoliopsida; order Caryophyllales; family Caryophyllaceae; genus Heliosperma; species Heliosperma pusillum. Next base: position 15,539 of record JAIUZE010073026.1, read on the forward strand.
TATTGTAAAGGCATCGAATCTTAGCTTTGAGATAGACTAGTTCTATAAGCTAAAGAGGTGGACTCATATTCATGTAATTTACTATCTTTATAAGTGGTGTGGCCAATTGATTTGGTAGATTCCTTACTTTGAGTTCAATAACTCAATTTGACTTAACAATAGATCTTTCAAAGTGAGACTCGAATTCTTAAACTTTTATTATAATGATCCAATCATCATAATACTAATATGATCAATTTGAGTTTATATAATTTATGTTATTAGTGCAAGTAGAGTATAATGACAAGTTTTAGAACTAAAAAGTTTCAACAAACCGAGTGCTTTGGGTTGAACACCAAGTCACCAAATATTCAATTACAACATGATTGTTCTTGAAAATAAATTTTCCATGTTCAACAAGGAAATTAATAAGTTCTAAACAACCATAATACAATCAAAAGAGGAGACAATCTCGAGGCCAAGCTTCCTTAGGTCTTCAACCATGGGTGGCTACCTTAGCTTCCCTTGAAGAGCCTTCTTAGGCTTGCTTGTCCTTGCCTTTATCCTTGCTAGGATGCCCTAATTACAATAAAAGGGTAAGAATCACAACTCGTATCTATATACCAAAGTTGAGATCATAACATAAATGATAGGGATGAAAAATTAGCAACTGAAACTGTGACACCCTCAAATTTGCGGAAAGAAAAAAAATAATTTAAATACATAATGAAGGTGTCTGAAATAAAAGGGTCATTACAAAACGGAAACAATATTATACAAAAGAAATATACAAGACGGGAGACATATCTCCCGTATAAATACGGAAATGAAAGAGTGTATAATAATATACAATCTAAGAACCGAATATAGGTCCAAGGTAATACTTCGCTCGCTAGCTCGTCAATGTACCCACTGTATGCATTCACCACCTGTTCGACCGCATTAAATATAAACACGGAAGCCACAGTCAGTGGGGAGTAACTCCGAGTCCTACCAGCCACGAAATGTCAAGTTTAATAAAACATGAATAACATAAAAGCAATGTATATGAACAATACAAAACTTTAACATATATGATATGCTTTTCATGTTATGAAACAGATAACTAACAAATAACCTAGCATGTGAAAGCTATCATGTGAAAACGATAATAAACTATAACTCGAGGTAGGGAAGCTGGTATGCTAGCTCAGAGGTTCCTCTCAGAAACATGGCCTTGATACACTCAAACCCTAATCAACACGTAATCATGTGAATCAGTTAACAACCGTTGTAATCCAACTTATAATCAGCCGGTTGCATCTCACCTTCTAGGACACTCATAGTAGAAATCATACTATACATGAAAAGACAATACCTCTTTACAAACAGGCATAAG
>JAIUZE010073030.1:0-17419 GCA_022085475.1 Heliosperma pusillum
CAGCACCAAAAATTCATACTACTTATCATGTTACTACTAAAAATCCATAAATCTAATAACATGAACCAAAAACAAAAGATGAACCAAAAACAAAAGAAACACAAGCTATGTAACATATATTCGTCGAGTAACTCGGAATCGTTACCTTAGCTAGCAAAATCAATTAGCACCAAAAAAATAAGAAGTATAAACCCGTCTACTAATCTTCACCCAAAATATACGAGTCACCAAACTCGTCTTCAAATCTTCTCCTATAAGAAATGGCAAGAAAACATTATTAGAATTTAAAACTTGATTTTCCATAATTAAAGTGTTGAAAACGATTTTGTCGGAATTGAAAATAAACCGTACTTGAAGATGGAGAGCGAAGAGGAGATTCTAGAAATATAAGTTAGGACGGATTTGAATAAGAAAAGAAGGTTTTGTGATGATTTTGCTCAAGAACGCGAAGAACGACGAAGAACGACGAAGAACGGCGAAGAACGACGACGAACGATTAAAGAAAGTGTTAATTTGATCTTAAGTTGATTTATTGTAAAATGAAAGAGTTGTTAGTGAGTAATGGTGGGAGAGGAGCCGTGTAATTATAGAGGAATTAGTGAGTCGGGTTTTGAAATTGTTGTTACGGAATTGACTCGGGTTTAATAATTATATTACGTTAATTGATTAAATATAATTAGATATTAAGTTAATTAAACCAAATATCTAGATATTATGTTATTGTAATGAAAAGAAAGAAAATATCAAGGCTTAAGAGGGGAAAAAGAGACGTGTGAAATGGAGAGGAAGCGGGTCTGTTTTTACGCGATTTGCGGAGTTTAAGTTGACAGACCGATAAAGTTACAAATATCTTAGATATTTTTATTAGTTTAATCATATTAATTAAAAGATCTAATATGAGTGGAAAAAAAGTGACATGGGGCGTGTGACTCATGTCAAAGTCGGGTTTCGGGACTTAAGTTGACCCGGGAATAGTTAAATGACGTTCGGGTTAAAACCGTAAAAGTTATTCTTTAATTCCAAATAAATTCAAAATAATTATATTAAATTTTCATAAATCCAAATAAATCTTAATAAAAATAAATTAAAAATATTATTTTTTTAAATAAAATTTCGGTCTTCAACTTACAAGGCGAGTCGGGAAAAGTCAACGAAAGTCAAAGTCGACTTAAAAGTCGAGAAAAGTCAAAGATGACTTAAAAGTCAAGAAAAGTTTATGACGACTTAAAAGTCAAGAAAAGTCAATGACGACTTTAAAAAGTCAAGAAAGTCAAAGACGACTTAAAAGTCAAGAAAAGTCAAAGATGACTAAAAAACGGGATTTTCATGAAATCTCTCAGAAATTCCAAATACGAACTCGGAATTTCAAAATACGACTCGAAACAATAAATTTTATTTTAAAAACTTAACCTTGCTGAAAAGTATCCTTAAGAAATTTTACTAGAAAAATTGGGTACTTTTCGGGTTGTTACAATAAAACCAAGAAGGATTTCAAGCAAGTGATGATGGCTTATTGCTGGGGAGATCTCGACACAGAGGACGACGAGTCAGAGGAAGAAGAAGTCGCCAACTTGTGTCTAAGCAACGTCAGCTTTGACCTAATTTTTGACATTGACAATGAAAACGAATCCGAGATGTGTCTTGTTGGCAACTCAGATTCTGAACCAGATTCAGAAGATGATGAAGAGGTTAGTCATCTTGAACTTAAAAAACAAGTTAAGAATTTATCTAAGAAGTCTTTAATTAAGTATTTTGAAGAAGCCTTAGATCATTGTCATGAACAGAGTCTTGAATTAAAAGATCTTAAAGAACAAATTCTTGATATTGCTGAGGAAAACCAATTTCTAAAGGCCAAAGCGAAAAAGCTCAAGTCTAAAGTTATGGCAACTTCAACTATAACTTCAGACATGACAAATGTTGAGAAAGAAGCTCTTGAGTCTAAAGTTATAGCTAATGAAGCTATAGTCTTAGAGTTAAAGCTCAACATTAAGCATCTTCAAGCCAAAGTTATAGCTAATGAAGCTATAACTTTAGAATTGAAGAAACTCAATGAGCTTTTACAATCTGAAGCTAAGGCAAAGAAAGTTGTTATCCTTGATCACAAGAAAGAAAACTCTTTTCTTTCTCAGCAATTGAAAGATATAAAGGCTGAATTCTCCCAAGCCAAAAGTCAACACAATGAGGAGAAATTTATCTTGAACAAACGTTTCAACGATTTTCGTGAGAACTTTAAAAAGAACAATCCCTCCAAAGACTCGAATGTAGACCATTCGCTATGTGAAAAAGAAATTCAGTCTCTGAAGGAATTTCTCCTACATGCACGAAAAGTTCATGATAAATGGGAAGGAAGTCAGAAGGTCTTAGACTTCCTTACCGAACAATCTAATAATAACATGAAGATGGGTCTAGGTCATGAATGCTATAGTCGTAGAGACCATGATAAACGCAAATCCACTCCTACTGACCGTGACTTCAGAAGAAGGAAGTATGTCAATCTTTCAGAATATCTGATTTGCAATTATTGTGGTCACAACGGCCATGTTAAAGATAATTGTGTTAAATATATCAACGACAACAAAAATCAAACTGATTTTGTTAAAGAACATGACGTGTCTAGTGTTAATGAGTCCGAACCTGAATCTCAACGTGATGAAGTTAGAAATAATGAGTTTAGGTGGTTTTAGGACATAGCTTTCGATTACACATCTGTACCTTCAAAATCTAAACCATATGTGAATCAGAAGCAGTCAGTTAAACCTAATGTGCGTCATAACAATAACAATCACTATAATAAACCTAGACAACCCTGTATTAAGAAGAAAAGAATTGTTAAACAGGTATGGGTTAGGAAGGATCAAATACATAGAGTCACCAACCATAAAGGACCCAACTTAGCGTGGGTACCTAAAAGCTGTATTTGATTCTCTTGCAGATAATAGTGAAAGAAAATAATCTATGGTATCTCGACAGTGGATGTTCGAGACACATGACCGGAAACAAGAATCGTTTTCTTTCACTAGAGCCCTTCAATGGTGGCAAAGTCACCTTTGGAGATAACAAGAAGGGAAATATAATCGGTGTAAGTAAGATTGGTATATCTTCTTCACATGCTATTAATAATGTATATCTGGTAGATGGCCTTAAGCATAACTTACTAAGTATCTCTCAATTATGTGACAAAGGCAACATAGTCGTTTTCCATTCAAATGTTTGTCGCATCATAGTTGAAGGTACTAGTAATGTTATCTTAGAAGGTCTACGTAAACGGAACGTGTATATGATTGATTTAAACAAAGTCACTACAAGTTCCTTTACGTGCATGAAAGTCACAGTGAATGATTCATGCTTGTGACACAAGAGGTTTGCACACATCAGCCCAACAATTTAAAGAAACTTAAATCGTGGGATTTAGTTGAGGGTTTACCTTCAATCAAATTCGAACAAGAAAAGATGTGTGACTCTTGTGCCCGTTGCAAACAAGTTAGATCATCATTCAAACCAAAACGAGTAATAAGTACAGAGCGTCCACTTGAGTTGGTACACATGGATTTGTGTGGACCTATGAAAGTCAGAAGCCGCGGTGGATCGAGGTACGTATTCGTCCTAGTCGAAGACTACTCAAGGTATGTCTGGCCTATCTTTCTATTTACTAAAGATGAAACTTTCGATGAGTTTGTGGTACTAATGAAGCTCGCCCAAAACAAGTATGATAAAAAGTTAGTTTCCATTCGTACGGATCATGGCACCGAATTTGATAATCAAGCTTTTATAGAATATTGTAGGGAGAATGGTGTAGGACATAACTTTTCTGCACCACGAACCCCACAACAAAATGGTGTCGTGGAACGTATGAATAGAACATTAGAGGACATGGCCCGCACTATGCTTTTGTGTAGTGGCCTTCCTAAGAGCTTTTGGGCAGAAGCCATTAGTACTGCATGCTATGTGCACAATAGAGCTATGATTAGACCTATTCTCAAAAAGACTCCCTATGAACTTTTAAGAGGGAGAAAACCCAATATAGCTCACCTTCGTTGCTTCGGGAGTAAATGTTTTGTCCATAATAATGGAAAAAGTAATTTGAGCAAATTTGATCCACGAAGTGACGAAGCTGTGTTTGTTGGCTTATTCTAATCATAGTAAAGCTTTTAAAGTTTTTAACAAAAGAACGTTGTGCATAGAAGAAAGTGTTCATGTTGTATTTGATGAAGATAATGTGCCTGAGCAAGTTGAACAGAATGAAGAAGAAGACATGAATGATCCAGACTTTCGCCTTTCAAGGGAAGACGAGCCAGATAATAATGAAGAAGTTATTGAAGGAATCAATGATGAACTTGATAAATCCGCAAATGACCTTGAACAGAGAACTTAGACAATTGTTGATGATACGAATGTCTCTTCTCAAAACAAGGAAAAGGAAACTAAAGTTATAGCTGATGATGCTATAACTTTTAACCAGGACCAAGATGGTGTAACTGAAGTTGTACCAACTTCAGCTATAACCCCAGAGTCCAACAGGGAACCAATCTTGATTCTGAATCATTTGAGGAAAGTGATAGTTCATCAGATGATGATGAGCCTAGGAACTCTAAGAAATGGAAATATAAGAGTTCTCATCCTATGGATTCTATCCTAGGAAGTTTGAATAAGGGAGTTCAAACTAGGCGAACATTAAATAACTTCTGTTCATTCTATTCATTTCTGTCTACCATAAAGCCTACCAACATCAAAGAAGCACTTGCGGAATCCGACTGGATTGTAGCAATGCAAGAGGAGCTTCAACAGTTTGAACGTAATAAAGTCTGGCACCTAGTGCCACGTCCCAATAACCGAACTGTGATTGGTACTCGATGGGTATTCAGAAATAAATTGGATGACTCAGGAGTTATAGTTCGTAATAAGGCTCGATTGGTCGTTCAAGGTTATAATCAACAAGAAGGGATTGATTATGACGAGACATTTGCACCAGTAGCGAGACTTGAAGCTATTCGCTTGCTCATCGCCTTCGCAGCTTACAAAGGAATGAAACTATTCCAAATGGACGTTAAAACTGCATTTCTTAACGGTTATTTGGAAGAAGAGGTTTTTGTTGAACAACCTCCCGGATTTTTGAATAGCAAATTTCAAAACCATGTTTTAAAACTCGATAAAGCTTTATATGGTTTGAAACAAGCGCCTAGGGCTTGGTACGACAGATTATCTAAATTTTTATTACAAAACAATTTTAAAAGAGGATATGTCGACAAAACCCTATTTTTAAAATCCGAGGGTTCTGATTTACTTGTTACTCAAATTTATGTAGACCATATTATTTTTGGTTCTACTAACAATAAATTGTGCAAGTATTTTTCAGATCTAATGACCTCAGAATTTGAAATGAGCATGATGGGAGAATTGAAATTCTTCCTAGGATTGCAGATTCAACAAACCAAAGAAGGAATAAAGAATCACCAACAAAAATATGTCAAGGAGCTAATCAGAAAATTTGGTATGGACAACGCTCATCCAATGGACACACCTATGGTAATTGATAAAAAGTTAACCTTGGACGAAAATGGTAAGTCCGTAGATGAGACTACATATCGAGGTATGATTGGTTCTTTATTATATTTAACTGCAAGTAGACCTGACATTATGTTCAGTGTATTTGTCTGCGCTAGATTTCAATCATGTCCTAAAGAGTCACATATGATTGCAGTTAAACGTATCTTGAAATATTTAATTGGTACATCTAATTTATATTTATGGTATCCACTTGAGTGCAATTTCGATCTAGTAGGATATTCAGACGCAGATTATGCGGGATGTTCTTTAGATAGAAAAAGTACCTCTGGATTTGCTACGTTTGTTGGACCATGCATAATTACTTGGGGCTCAAAGAAGCAAAATTCGGTTGCGTTATCTACTGCAGAAGCCGAATATATCGCTGCAGGACTGGTATGTTCTCAACTACTTTGGTTAAAGCAACAACTATGTGATTATGGTGTTAATGTTGGTTGTATGCCTGTTTTCTGTGATAATACGAGTGCTATTATTATTTCTAAGAACCCAGCTCAAGCATTCTCGTACTAAGCATATAGACATTAGACATCATTTTTTACGTGACCATGTAGAAAAGGGCAACATTAAACTCGAATTTTGTAGTACTGAAAATCAATGGGCTGACATTTTAACAAAGGCGTTAGCAAGAAGACGTTTTGAGATTTTGCGGTTGGAAATTGGTTTAATCAGTAGCAACTAAATTCGTCATATTTATTTTGTGAACCTGCGTGACTGGTTAGAATAAGACGAGATTGTATGACGGTGTCCGCATATTTCATTGCTAGTATATTTGTGTTTAATATAATATAATGAGTATCTTGCATATTAAGTGTTTTATGGAAATTGGATTATAAACCACATATTTGCCAAAAACCTATCTTATTCACTTTCCTAATTGAACCAAAATTCTACCCTAGAATCCTATGTTGGCCGAAATTTGTCAACAAAAATCACCTTACCATATTTTTTATTTACCAAATTCTATCCTTACCATATCTCAACATTAATTACCTAAGATTCTCTTTCCTACCAAAATTCAAAAAAAAAAAAAAAAAAGGTAAGGAGACTACCCTAGAGCCGGCACACCCCATGTGCCAAGTACAAAAGTACTCTTCCCAATTTTTAGAAATCATAATTACCCATCACTTTCACCATCAAACACTTCACCAATTTTTTTAACTCTTTCTCTCCCTTTCTCCTTCCTCACGGCACCCAAAACAACAACAATAAAAATTACCCAAATCCTTCAACCTTCATCCATGACTTCCACACGATCAAAAATCTCCAAAAACCCAAACCCCAAAACTCCTAAGCCTACCATGCCCACAAACACTTCTCCTACTTCCACACAAAAATCACTTACCATGAACCAAACCGGGTCCGGTACGGTACTTGAGGGTACCAAAGAGAAGAAGGTTCAATAAGGGAAAAGCTAGAGTTCAAGAAGAAGCTACTACCGATACTGTTGACACGGTTCCCGAGGTGACCACACGGGTCACATTCCGTGATTTTTCGCCTCAAGAAACATCTTCCGGGCTTGATAAACTCCGTCTCACGAAAGATGAAAGAAAGATTTTAAACCGAGTTGCTCAATACAGAATACATGGGGGTCGTCATTATCCGAAAGCTTGGTGCAACAAATATGCGGCTTTAGGATTCTTTACCGACTTTCTAAATTTTCAAGAATGGGAAACCATGGCACAGTTTTCGGGTCCAGTCTATCCGATTGAGATAATCCAGTTTTTCGCTTCTGTTTCGTTAACTGATGGGGTGTTGAATGCCGTTGTCAATGGCCGTTCGGTTTCGATCTCTGTGACGGACTTTTGTACTCTGTTTTCGGTTCTTGATGATGGAATCAAAATCAATCCGAGTACATCATGGGATGAACTAACGGACACGGCCAAGTTGGAAGTAAAGAAATATTTTGATGTTGGAGCTACTTTGTCGAGTTGTGTTTTGGCGGGGAGTGTGTCCCCAAAGTTGAAATTTCTGTTAAATGTTTTGTGGAACACCGTAATTCCGCGTCGGGGAGGACGGGACAAGATTGCATGTTATGAGATGTTGGTTGTGAAGCATTGGTTAGAGGGAAACCGGGTTAATATACCTTTTCTTGTATTTTCTTGTATTTCACAAACCGCCTTTTCGGTGACCGAAGACAAGACTTATTTGACCCTTGATTTACCCTACGGGATGTGGGTGTCACGGCTACTTGAGTCGAAAGGGGTCGTTGATGTGAACAATTATGGAGTTACCGTCAAGGATGATATGTGTGACACTTTCTTGAAATTCATGAAGTTGGATGCTTCTGGACCGGAGTTGATGTTTTTGACCAAAGGGGGTTCGGTCGGGTTGCAGCCGGTTGGGGTTGATGTTTCGGGAATCGAGTCTAGGTTGGACATGTTTATGGGAAGTGTGATGGAGCGCCTTGACGCGCAGGACAAGAAGATTTATGCGGTGTTGGACAAGATTGTTCAAACCGTGGCATTGGGTTCCACTAGCTCCACCCGTGACCAAGGTGAGTCGGGTGTGAGTAGTGAGATGAGGGCGTGGATGACGGGTATGGATGATTGCCTAGCAAAATTGGAGAGGAACATTGTCGATTGTCGACAAGAAATGTATAGGCAAAGGGATCGGATGACATTTTTGGTGAGCCAAGGCGGTTCTTTGGTTAAAAGTGGTACGAAAATGCGTGAGGGGATGCGTACTATCTTTGATGCGACGGAGGCTCTTTCCTTGAAAGTTCGGAACTTTGACGTTTGCCTTACCGCTCAAGCTACCCATGTGTCCTCATGCCTTGACCGTCTTTCCACTCTCAAGTACTGCACACGGCCCGGTTATGTTGCACCCTAATATCACCCGCCTACCCACAATGCCTTGCCCTTCTTATCCTTGTTTCTTTGTTTCTTGAACTACTTTACCAATTCGGCCCATTTTGGCTTGTTTAAACTTTGTTCTATTCGGCCCACTTGGCAACTAACAACTTTCTTGTGGTTTGTAGTTCTTAACTAACATTTGCACTTGATTTTGCTTTTTATATATCGTTTTATATTGCGTATTTTACATATCTATTTCTCGCCTTGACGTGTGTTATTCTAGTCGTTTCATGTCTTTGCTCTTGTCTTTTCAATGATGCCAAGAGGGGGAAGAAATGATATGATTTGAGTATTTGCTTAAGCTTGATCCTTGTCAAGACTCGCTGTCTCTTAAATTCTCTCAAGCTATAACTTTGGCTAAGTTGCTTTGTTCTTGCGATCAAAGTTGCTATAACTTTGGAGTGCTTTGTTGAGGGGGAACCATACTTAGTCACTATGTTAGGAGGAAATCATAAGAGACTTGTCATCATCAAAAAGGGGGAATTTGTTGGACCAATTTCATAGTTTTTTGATAATGATATGTGTTTACGTGATTATATGTTTTACTCGATATATCATATGCGTGTAATTGTGTGCTTTAGTCTTATTTTAGCTAGCAACAATTATGAGAAGAAAGATCAAAGTTAGGCATAACTTTGACAAAGTTTGTGAGACAAAGTTATAGCAACTTCAGGAATAACTTTGGAAGTGAACATGGAAGTTATAGCTAACCAGGCATAACTTTAAAGAAAATCGCTTCAAGCAAGATCTACCTCAAACAACACAAGACTCGAGATGGAGAGTCTTTGTGATCAAGATGAAGAGATGATCCGTATGCTGAATATCTTTGTGAAGATTAGATAGTATAGGTCGTCATTCGGTAACTATTCCATTCGAGAGATTTTATGTTCAAAGTTATAGCTTTCGCCTATGACTTTGGATGATAAATGTTGATGCATGATTTTGGAAATAAATTTTTTTGAAACGTTTTCAAAAGTGAAAGAGTATTTTTATATTTGTCAAAAGTTTTATTAGAGAATATATTTATGAGATTCTATTAGTTAGTAATACAACTTATGAGTTGCCATGCTACCTAGGATTTCTAATATATTCTATCTCAATTTGTTTTTAACCTAATTAGCCCACCTAGTGTTTGAGCCACCTAGGTGCAATGAAACTATTCAGGAAACAAGCTAAAACAATTACAAATTGAACTAAGGTTAGACACTTGGAAATTGCCCTGTTTTGTTTGGATTGGATGCTGAAAGAAGGGGATAAAACCTTAACCAAAGCACAAAGCCAATGGTTGAGGGTTGAACCTTGATCCCAGCACACAGCTAAGGGTCTAAGCTCACTTCCAAGCACATAGCAATGGAAGTCTTCTCAAGCACACATCCAAGAGATATCAACAGAAACAATGGTTTCAGTTTTGTGTTTACTTCAAATATGTCTTTCACTCATTGGAAATAAGCCTTATATAGGCAATGAGGTTACATCTTACTCGTTCATTACATCCTAGGGCCACAATTGGCTAGAATAAGAAATAGAAATGACAACTACATTGTTAAGAACTAAAGCAATAAAGTAGAAAAGCAGTTCTAATGAGACAATCTGACTTAATTGGTTTGTTTAGGTTGATCTGAGGAAGGAGTGGACTTTCCCGCTTGGTTCTTGAGCCAAACTAGAGTGGGATGAATGCCAAAGGTTTTGATAAAAGATCCTTGAGCTGGTTTGATCAAAATAGGAAAGTTTGATAGTGACATTTGAACTACTGCAAAAAGGACTGAATTCTGGACAGTTTGAGTTTGTCCCTAAGCTGACTTTTTTTTGTGTGTATTTCCTGGAGAAGAATCCCTAGACAAAGTTGTAGAGGACCCTCCCTAGGACTAATATTGATGGCTGGTTATGCTTGTTTGAATGTGCAAGGCCCCCATGGACCCTGTTTAGAAAGACTGTGACTGACTGGCTTTGGCTGAGGGTTGTTGCTGTTGTGTGAGGTTTGTTTTGTTGTTGGTTGGGTGTTGTTTTGGTTGAGGCTTGGGAAGTGGTTGGCTAGGTATTGTTCTGGCTGGTGGGGTGTTGTTTTTGCTGACATGAAATGGTGTTCAATTAACTTGAATAAGGCATTGTCATATGGATTGAATAAGGCATTGTCATAGCTAGTCATGGTGTTGATTTCATTATTGTTGTTGTCTTGAGCTTGTGTCTTGCCTTGATCATGTACTCATGTTGCAACCTCCCTTTCTTGAAAAGGATTTGCCCTCAAATCTTCATCACCTTCATCATCTGATTCCCCATGGTAGGGGCTCAGGTCTCCAACATTGAAAGTACCATGGACACCATAGCTTCCTGGTAGATCCACTTTGTAAGCATTTGGGCCTACCTTTTCCAATATTTCAAATGGTCCATCAGCTCTTGGCATGAGCTTGTTTCTCCTCTTATCTGGAAATCTCTCTTTTCTTAAATGCAACCATTTAAGATCCCCTGCTTTGAACTCCCTTGCTTTCTTGGGCCCTTTGGATCTAGCCTTGTATAACTCATTGGACCTTTCAATCTGCTTCTTGACTTGCTCATGAATCTGTATCATTTGTTCAACTCTTTTCTTTGCATCATAGTTTGCTTTGCTTCCTTTGACTGGGGCCAGGTATGTAGGCATGAGAGGATTAGTTCGATAAACTGTTTCAAAAGAACTTTTACCTGTGCTGCTGGAGGGAGCTCTGTTGAACGCAAACTCAACTTGTGCTAGCCTGAGGTCCGAATCTTTCAAGGACTTAGAAACAATGCTCCTCAAGATCTTTCCTAGTGTCCTATTAGTGACTTATGTCTGCCCATCAGTTTGGGGATGGTGAGAAGTACTAAACAATAGTCTGGTCTTCAATAGCTTCCACAAGGTTCTTTAGAAGTGACTCATGAACTTTGTGTCTCTATTTGAGACAATGCTTCTAGGTACCCCATGTAACTTGACAGCCTCCCTAAAGTATAGTTCAGCTACCCCCAAAGCATCCTCAGTCTTCTTACAAGCAATGAAATGTGCCATTTTGCTGAACCTATCTACAACCACCATGATTGAATCCTTTCCCCTTTGAGTTCTTGGTAGGGCTACAATGAAATCCATGCTGAGATCTTCCCATGGCTTGTTTGGTACTGGGAGTGGTGTGTAAGGGCCAGCCTGAAAATGTGCTTTTGCTAATTGACAGGACCTGCACCTTTTGAGGGTATCTTGCACATCACTGAGCATCTTAGGCCAATACAACTGATCGTGCAATATGTCATAGGTCTTATGCACCCCAAAGTGACCAGCAAGGCCATTGGAGTGAACTTCTTTGACCAGCAATCCCCTATAAGGTCCCTTAGGCACACATAGTTTGTTTCCATAGAATAAGTAGCCTTCCTGGGCTGTGTACTTGCTTCCTTTCTTGACTTGTCCTTCTTGATGCACCTCCCATTCATGCTTGAAGTCTGGGTCTTCCTGATAGAGCTCTTTCATGAATTCAAACCCCAACACCCTTTGTTCCATGAAGGTCAACATCACACATCTTCTAGACAATGCATCAGCTACAATATTGTTCTTACCCTCTATGTACTTGCTAGAGAATGAGAAGGATTGCAAGAACTCTACCCATTTGGCAGGTCTGGGGTTGAGTTTATGCTGTCCATTGATGTATTTGAGAGCCTCATGATCAGAATGTAGCACAAATGGCTTAGGCTTTAAGTAGTGTCCCCAATGGTTCAATGCTCTCACAATGGCATATAACTCCTTGTCATATGTGGAGTAGTTAAGCTTGGCCCCATTTAACTTCTCACTGAAGTATGAAACATGCTTCTTCTCTTGTGTAAGCACAACTACTATGCCAAGCCCACTGGCATCACACTCTACCTCAAAGAGTTTGTTAAAATCTGGTAAAACCAATATTGGAGATTTACACAATAGCTCTTTGATCAGGTTGAAGGACTTCTCAACCTTTTCATTCCACTTGAACTCTCCCTTCTTCATGCACTCAGTAATAGGAGCCATGATTGAGCTAAACCCTTGTATGAACCTCCTGTAGAAAGAGGCTAACCCATGAAAACTTATAACATCAGTAACAGTTTGAGGAAGGGGCCATTCCTTGATTGTTTGAACTTTCTCAGGATCACCTGCTACTCCTTTCTTAGAAATGATGAACCCAAGGAAATAAACCTCAGGTTGCATGAAGGTGCACTTCTCTAGTTTGCCATATAATTTGTTCTCTCTTAGGACCTCAAACAACAATTTCAGATGCTGCAAATGTTCTCCCTTAGTTGAACTGTAAATAAGAATGTCATCAAAGTAAACCACCACACACTTGCCCCAGTAGGGTCTTAGGACCTCTGCAGTCAACCTCATGAAGGTACTAGGGGCATTAGACAACCCAAAAGGCATTACCAACCATTCATAGAGCCCGTGTTTAGTTTTGAAAGCTGTTTTCCATTCATCTCCTGCTCTTATCCTTACTTGGTGGTAGCCCTGCCTTAGATCAATCTTTGTGAATACTTGAGCCCCACTCAACTCATCCAGAATATCATTAAGTCAAGGTATGGGGAACCTATACTTAATGGTAATGTTGTTGATGGCCCTACTGTCAATGCACATACGCCAAGTCCCATCCTTCTTTGGTACAAGCAAGGCTGGTACATCACAAGAGCTGAGGGACTCCCTTACATAGCCCTTGTTTAGCAGCTCACCTACTTGAAGTTGGAGCTCCTGTGTAGCCTTAGGATCACTCCTGTAAGCTGGCTTGTTGGGTAAGATAGCTCCAGGTACTAGGTCAATGTGGTGTTCTATTCCCCTAAGTGGTGGCAGTCCACTAAGGAGCTCAGTGGGAAAGACATCACCATAACTTTCTAGGATAGACTTGACCTCCTCAAGGATATCAACCATGCTTATCCCAGTCTCCTTGGCAAGTAGTATGTACACAGGTTGTAACTCACTTAGCTCTTGTACTATTTCTGACTCACTTATCAACATGACTTCCTTGGAAGCCTCACTCATGGGGGTTGGGTTGATCTTTAAAGCAGGTGGTAAAGGTGCAAAGGTTATTTTCTTCTTCCCATACTTAAAAGTGTAGGTGTTGTCCCTCCCATAGTGAATGGCATCCCTATCAAACTCCCATGGCCTCCCAAGCAAGAGGTGACAGGCATCCATAGGCAGAACATCACAAAGACTTTCATCCACATACCCCTTACCAATTGAGAAAGGTACAACACATTGCTTATCCACCTTGATCTCAGCCCCTTTGTTTAACCATCTGAGTTTTTAAGGTAGGGGGTGGTCCTTGTGTTGGAGTAAATGTCCTCAACAATAGTGCGATCACATAATTAAATCTCAATAATAAGAATACAAAGGGATGATGAATATTATAGTCAACTGGTCAACATAAATCGGTAACGATTGACTCAATTGAGTTTGACGTTACTGTCGTATGACGGTGGTGATCAGTTGATCCCTTGAGGTCACACCTAAAGGACAATCCCCTAATCATGTACATTAATTAATTGTATAGTGATACAGATTAATTAATCCCTTAAAATGAACCAAGTTTAAATTGTGAGTGAGAAATATATCTTATTGTAATATGATTAAATAAGATTCATTTTGGTAATTTAATTGTTATATTACTAAGAATGCATTATGTTTATGAAACATTTGAGATAAGTTAAATTGGTCGATTATAATTACAAACTGTTGTAGATTATTTTTAACCAAATATGAGAGGACCCATTTTATTTACATGTAATTATAAAATGTGACTTAAAATGTTAAGTCTAATTTATTTGTTATGAAATTGCATTTAAATTGGTTAAATGCACATTTATAAGCAAAATTACATGTTACATGTCACATGTCACACTTGTGACAAATGACAAATTGCAAAAATAAAATGGACACCCATATTACAAGGGTGCACCGGTTTTGGTAGTGTACAAAAGGATGTTTAGTTTTGTGTATTATTCTAATTAGGAATTTGACATAATCATACCCAAAACTATTACCAACACTCAATTTTTTTACATTGTTAAGAACAATTGGAAGTGACAACACCCCACCCATGTGGGGTGTGGGTGACCGGTTTCAACAAGCCAAAAAGGGCTTGTTTTTCCCTCTTAATATATACCATAACATCTCATTTTTGCATGTATGCTTATCTTTCTAAAAAATCTCTATCTCTCACTAAAAGAAATTTGAGAAATTCTTCTTGTGTTCCTATACTAATAATATCATTACTAAGGGTAGTAATATATCTATTAGTTCATAATAAGGGCTTCTACTATTTAATACTAGTGTAGTATTTTGTAGAGATTAAGGGTAGTCTTGGGTGCAACTAATTGGAGAGTTTCTACTTTGAAACTTGGAAGATCATCCTTATATTACTAGCTCAAGAACAATATTTGAAAGGAGTTCAAATATTGTGCCCATATTTTCATAATCAATGTAAGAAATGGTTCTTTCTTTTATTTTTGTTATGCATGCATAAGATTTATTTAGTTTAAGAGTAAACTAAATGTATAATGATATTAGAAGTGTCTAATATCGAGTTTAAGAAACTTACAAGCGGTATCAAGAGCCAAGGTTGTTGCATGCATAATCGATTTATAGTTTTTTCGAGTTATGGTAACTTAAAGAAAACTAGTAATTTGTGTTTTATAAGATAAAATCACAAAGTTATTTGCATGTCAATATATTCTGGTCCTAATATGATTTTAGGTCATTTTGATGATTTATGGAAATTTATAGTGCTCAAATATGATTTTTAGTATTTTTATTACATTTTAATGAGTAAAATGATGTTTAAAATACTAAAAATAGTTAGACTTATCTTCTGACCTTTAAATTTTTACAAAATATCAAACATGCATTTGACTTACTGTATGTAAAATTTAGTGTGAATTGGAACTATTTCGTGTGATTTATGATTTTTATATGATAAAATGAATTAAATAAAGGTCATATGGTTAAAAATACTTCCACTTTGAATATGACCATGGAATTTTAGTATGTTGTCACATGCATGTTTTCCTGTTAGATTGGAAAATTTCAGACTGATGTGATTTGTCTAGCATGATTTATGAATTTTTAATGTAAAAATGGCATAAATAGTGACTAATTTAGCAAATATAGCTAAAATAATTTTCATGACAAGAGAAAATTTTTACTGGTTGCATAAATGTCCCACATTTCAGATCTAAAGTTGAAAATGTAATATGATTAATTTTTGCATGCTTTATGTATTTTATTTGATAAAACCGATAAAGCGCAACCATTTTTCTCAAAACCGATTCGAAATTTTTAACCATGATTTTTGACATTATGAGTATCATGGAAATGTTCCAGAATGTTCAAAAATTTAAAATTCAAATTTTGAAATTATTGTAATTAAATTTGGATTTATTTGATTAAAATATGATTTTAAAGTCTAACTATGAGCAATTATACAACAACAAGTTGAATTATTGTCAAAATTGAGTGATGACTAATTTTTGAGGCCTAAATGAGTTGGGATATTAACTTGGACTTAAATATGATTTAAGTATTGTTTGGTGATTTTAAAATGTTATTATCACGCATTTCCGTAAAACCGGGTTATATTCGATATAAACCGTTAATTAGTGCGATTTGGCTTTTCACATAAGCATGTTTTATACATATTATAATGCTGCATTTTATTTATGAATGTCATATTTTCAATTTATGAATGTCATATTTTGGTTTATGTAATTTGGAATTATGTAATTTTATCTAAGTATGGCCTTACTTTTAATTGATATTGCCGAAATGTAAGGGAATATTGATTCGGTTGTAATTTAATGTGATCTCGTATCATTTTTATTGTATTATTTTATTTTACAAATGTATAATAGGAAACTATTGTAATTTTATTATATATTTTGTAACAAATTGTAAAACCGGAGTTTCCCAAAGACGGTGCCATTCGGAAAGGAGTTCCGAGAGAGAGACAGTGTAACAACCCGAAAAGTACCCTATTTTTCTAGTGAAAATATTTTACGAATACTTTTGAGCCTGTTTAAGTTTTAAAGTGGAATTTATTGTTTCCAGTTGAATTTTGAAATTCCGAGTTCGTATTTGGAATTTCTGAGAGATTTCATGAAAATCCCGTTTTTAGTCATCTTTGACTTTTCTTGACTTTTAAGTCGTCTTTGACTTTTCTTGACTTTTTAAAGTCGTCATTGACTTTTCTTGACTTTTAAGTCGTCATAAACTTTTCTTGACTTTTAAGTCATCTTTGACTTTTCTTGACTTTTAAGTCAACTTTGACTTTCGTTGACTTTTTCCCGACTCGCCTTGTAAGTTTGAAGACCGAAATTTTATTTAAAAAAATAATATTTTTAATTTATTTTTATTTAGATTTATTAGGATTTATGATAATTTAATAAAATTATTTTGAATTTATTCGGAATTTATAATAAGGTTTTACGGTTTAACCCCGGGAATCATTTAACTATTCCCGACTCATCGTAAATCCCGAAACAAACCCGAAACCCGACTTTGGCATGAGTCACACGCCCATGTCACCTTTTTCCACTCACTTTTGATATTTTGAATTAATATGATTAAACTAATAATAATATCTAAGATATTTATTACTTTATCGATCCGTCAACGAAAATTACGCAAAACCGTTTACAAAACAGATCCGATTCCTCTCATGTGTCACGGCTCCTCTCCTCTCTAATAGGCTTGATATTTTCATTTCTTTTCATTAATATAACATAATATCTGGATATTTGATTTAATTAACTTAATATATAATTAATTATCTTATTATAATAATAAAACCCGAGTCAATTCCGTAACAACAATTTCAAAACCCGACTCATTATTTCCTCTATATTACACGACACTCACCCCAACATTACTCACCAACAACTTTTCATTTTACAATCAATCAAATTAAGATCTAATTAATCGTTCTTCATCGTTCTTCATTCGTTCTTCGTCGTTCTTCATTTGTTCTTCCTCGTTCTTGAGCAAAATCATCATAAAACCT
>JAIUZE010073036.1:0-10157 GCA_022085475.1 Heliosperma pusillum
TCCTTTTCCGCCTTCATCTTTTCCATC
This sequence comes from Heliosperma pusillum, assembly GCA_022085475.1. Taxonomy (NCBI): domain Eukaryota; kingdom Viridiplantae; phylum Streptophyta; class Magnoliopsida; order Caryophyllales; family Caryophyllaceae; genus Heliosperma; species Heliosperma pusillum. Next base: position 28 of record JAIUZE010073036.1, read on the forward strand.
AGATCGTAGTTCTTGTATGATGCCTCCTACCGTTCATAGTTTCATGTTCGTCTTCCATAATCTCTTGTGAGGTAGTTTTTCTTTAGCTAATGTAAGGAGTTAGTGATTGTGTTTTGATGATGTACTAAATATGGAACCTACCCACCCTATGGAGTTAGATTCATGTTTTATTGACTATAAGGAATTGAGGATAAATGGGTTGAACCTCTCTTGGTGATTTTAGATTTTGAATCTTGATATTGTAATATCACCTTGAGGATCGAATAGATCGTAATGGTAATTGTTGTTGTTAAGAATTATAGTAGTTGCTTTAAAGATTACTTAAGAATTTATTGTCCTTATGTGTTGGACCCTAATGGGAATAAATACTTTGTGGAATTTGGATTGGATGACACAACTTGAGGAATATTGTCATAAGCGAAAACCGTTGTATTGGGAGTTTGAAAGAACTAAATAAATTGATGAACGGTCGCATTGCTCTAGGAATGGCAAAAGTTAAGTGAAATAAGATTGTGAGACAAATCTCTTTTGAGGTTTAGTGATTCGACTTTTGGAAGGTGAGAAGGTTCATTGTTAATAATTTAGGGTAATGAATTTTGGAATAAATTGGATCAAAGGATTTCATGGTAAGTCTCTTCTACCTTGCAGTTGTTAGCAATCTTGTTTCCATAGATAAAATTTTGTTGGTGGTTTCTAATAAGAAGTTTTGATGGAACTAAGAAGATTAGAGTTCATAATGAATCTTTCTTGTGGATGGTTAGTTGTGGAGTCTACCGTGCTGATGAGTTTAGGTAAATATATTGGATTTGAATAATTGGGATTTGTTTGCTCGAAGTTTCATGTTTATGAAATATTTTTGTAGGAATATGATGATGGAAAATGTTGAGGATATATTGCACTCTCTTGAGGACTAGATTACTCGTGGAGTTAGTGATGTCGAGTTGTGATCGACATTTGAATTTTCATAGACGGAAGATAGTATTGTGGTTCATTCCTCTCTTTTCCCTCAAATTGATCTTTACTCAATCCGCTACTCTTTAATTCTTTCCCTTTTTAGTCCATTTTGCTCGTTTGGTCGTACCTCTTTGTATCACGAATTGTGATTTCGATGTTCGAGTCGCTCTATGTTCGTGTAATGTCTTGATATTTGATTTTATCTTTGATAAAACTTTCAAATTTCCATATTATATTTCTAATTTAACGTTTCAAAGAAGTTTAAAGATAGTTTGTATACCCTCTTTTTGGAGAAAATGGATTTCTTTTGCTTTTATATTTGGATTTTGCGTTTGGTTAAATGTTTGCACTTGTTATTGGAGACGTCTGATAACTAGTTCTGCACCTACTAACGTTGTTTTGAATTTCAACTTCACTATTTCGACAATGATTTGTTTGGATAATTAAAGTTCTCGTTCGCGACGAGCATTTTTGAGATCCGTTAGTAAAGTTTCACACTTATGAAAATTCTTCTTTAAACCGTTTTCTAGATGAACTTCGTTTCATAAATATTTCTCCCTTATAAAATTTTTCGTATTAATTTTGTAAACCGATTCTTATCTTGGATACTTTTGTTTTCTACTCTCAAGTTTCGAGGACGAAACTTTTTAAAAGGAGGGGTGATTGTAACACCCGCAAATGTACACTATTTTTCTAGTAGAAATATTTTACGAAAGCTTTTCAGTAAATTTAAGTTTTAAATTAGAATTTTAAGTTCCGAGTCGAATTTAGAATTTCCGAGTTCGTATTTGGAATTTCCGAGAGATTTCATGAAAATCCCGTCTTAAGACGAGTTTGACTTTCCTTGACATTGGAACCGTCTTTGACTTCCGTTGACTTTTCTCCTATACAACCCACACTACCCCTTAACCTAATTTCATTCAAACACAAAATCAAACACAAGTTTCCTTCCTCTTTAAGAAAACTCAAACTTTGCCTCCTTAGCTTTTTCCGATCTTTGATTCGTCGTAACTTCTTCGTTACTTGATAGAATTTACGTAAGTTCGTCTTATTCTTCTTTCCGTACCTCCCTCTATCCGTATTGATGTTAAAATCATCGTCTTTCTCGCTTTTCAAATTTCCCGTCTTTCTCAAGCTGAACCTTATTCATCTTTTTACGATCTATATGTAGGTGGTGACCTCCAAGATCCCGACAAAGACTATTTCCTTATAGAAGAGGAGCTTCACGATTAGTAGAGACGCTTGAAGGTAACGGTGAAGGGTTACTCGGTATCATTTACGTGTTTTACATGTTATCTATACTAGAAACCGTATTTAGATTATGGTTAGTGAGCTTGGTAAGTGTGTTGATGATGATATATGTTGTATGTTGAGAATTCATATGAGTTTTGATGATTTATGATAATATTGGATGATAATTGAAATTGGATCCTTAGTGAAAAATGGGATTTTCGTGTACTTGAGACCCCAGCCGGTCGACCGGCAGCCAGTCAGACCACCGGCTGGGGCACCTGCTGTATATTGTTGGAGTTTTGCGTGATTTAGGGATATGAGGTTGGGCTCAGCCGGTCGACCGGCAGCCGGTCAGACCACCGGCTGAGACCCCCCTTCTTTCTTCCTTGTTTTCAAATGACCCTTTGGTCCCAGCCGGTCGACCGGCAGCCGGTCGACCTGACCGGCTGGGACACACTGACATTTTAATTGGTTTTTCGTATGAGGTAATGGCCTGAGCCGGTGGACCGGCAGCCGGTCAGTCTGACCGGCAGCCGGTCAGTCTGACCGGCAGCCGGTCAGTCTGACCGGCAGCCGGTCAGTCTGACCGGCTGGCACCTGCTGGAAGATGTTTTAATTGTTGTTTTCGGTTTTCATTTATAATAATTCTAATCGTTCGTTTCTCGTATAATTTTATGTAGCGATTTACAATATTATTGTTTTGGATGTATGACATTTCACTCGCTTGTATCACATGTTTGGTGACAGTTTTTGGTATGTTTCCACTTTGAGTCGGTTTTTACATATGTTATGGTTTGAGCACGATTTTGTCTTGTGCTATGTAATCTCATTCCCTTGGCTACCTTCCTGTTCGTAAGGCTGGAATGTCGGAACGGTGAGGTATCCTACTGCTTAAATGCATGTGTTAGTGGGCATATGACGACGTTGTTGGGAGTTGAACGCTATGCGTTGATCGACCCGGCCGTCAAATGTTGTATACTTGCGAGGTGGTGTTATTTGCATGTAGCGTACCGTATGTTATGAGGCTTGAGCTCGTTTTCCGCCTCTGTCGTGAATTGATCTACCGAATTTGGGGTACTCGGCATATATATTGTAAGCCTGAGTCTTGGATGCGAAATGTCATCGCGTGTCAAATCGGAACATGATTTATTCCGAGAGTCTGGCCAGGTTTAGATTAGGACCGTATTATTATCGTCGTCCTACCAGGAGGAAATTAGTCTACCTATACGAAATGTCATCGTATATGGGTTGAGGGAAATGTCATCCGTGAACGCCTTTTAATCATTGTAACACCCGGAAATGTACCCTATTTTTCTAGTAGAAATATTTTACGAAAGCTTTTCGATAATTTTAAGTTTTAATTTATAATTTTAAGTTTCGAGTCGAATTTAGAATTTCCGAGTTCGTATTTGGAATTTCTGCGAGATTCCATGAAAATCCCGTCTTAAGGTGAGTTTGACTTTTCTTGACTTTTGAGTCGGGTTTGACTTTCGTGACTTAGGAAACCGTCTTTGACTTTTTCCTTCATAACTCACACAACTCATACTCCTTAACCTAAAATCTCATTCAACACAAAATCAAACACCAAAACCCTTTCTTCTTACTTAAGAAACTTTCCCTCTTTGAATATCGATCTTAGAATTGACGTATCTTCTTCGTTACTTGATAGAATTCCCGTAAGTTCGTCTTATTATTCTTCCCTAACCTTCCTCTATCCGTATTGATATTAAAATTATCGTCTTTCTCGCTTTTCAAGCTTTCCGTCTTTCTCAAGATGAACTTTATTCATCTTTTTACGATCTATTTGTAGGTGGCGACCTCCAAGATCCCGACAAAGACTATTTCCTTATAGAAGAGGAGCTTGACGATTACTAGAGACGCTTAAAGGTAACGGTGAAGGGTTACTCAGTATCACTTACGTGTTTTACATGTTTATATGCTAGAAAATCGTATTAGATTACGATTAGGAAGATTAGAAACCATGCTATGATTAGTAAATGATGTTATATGATGAATGTTGATGAATTATATTGATTGTTGATGATTATTTGAAGTATATATGAGAATTGAAATGAATTGGAAATGAATTGGTTAAGTGTAAGAGGCTCTCGGGTGAACTGGGGTTCCCTGCCGGTCGACCGGCCGCCGGTCTGCCAACCGGCTGGGAACACTCCAGTAACTCATTTGGAAAAATTGGATTTTTGTATAAGAGGTGCTCCAGGCCGGCCCACCGGCCACCGGTCAACCCACCGGCCTGGAACACATCAGTAAAGGAAGTTTTGATTTTGTTGTGATTGTCTGTGTCGGTCGACCGGCCGCCGGTCTACCAACCGGCCCAGACCTCTTTTCTCTGTTTTTGGGTTTTGCCTTGTGTTCTGAGCCGGCCCACCGGCCACCGGTCCCCTGCCCGGCCTGGAACACGGCTGTGTTGTTTTCTTTTGACTTATAAAACTCGTAATTTATAATAGTTCGCATGATCGGTTTACCGTATAATTTTACGTAATGTCTTATAATATTCATGTTTTGGATATATGATATCTCTTTCGCATGTATCACATGTTTTGTGACGGTTTTCGATATGTTCCCATTTGAGTCGGTTTTTACAATGAGTCGGTTTGAGCATATTTTGTATTGTGCTTTGGATTTCATTCCCTTGCTACTTCCCGTTCGTAAGGCCTGGATGGTGGAATGTCGGAACGGAGAGGAGATCCTACTGCTTAATTGCAGTGTAGTGGGCATATGACGACGTCTGTGGGAGTTGAAACGCGATGCGTTGATCGACCCGGCCGTCAAATGTTGTATACTTGCGAGGTGGTGTTATTTGCATGTAGCGTACCGCTTGTTATGAGGCTTGAGCTCTTTTCCGCCTCTTTCGTGAATGTCGGCCGAATTTGGGGTACTCGGCGTCTATTTGATTGACCGAGTCTTGGATGCAAAATGTTTATCGCATGTCGAATCGGAACACGTTATTCCGAGAGTCTGGCCAGGTTTAGACTAGGACCGTATTATTATCGTCGTCCTACCGGAGGAAATTAGTGCACATAGGCGAAATGTAAGCATCGCGTATGAGTTCAGGGAAATGCTTATCCCGTGGATGCCTATTAATCATACTTGCCATGTACACGATGCTAGTGCGTTTCATTTACCGTGAGACTTGTCGTCTTGTGTCGTTCTTTGAATGCGTGATTTCATGATATTGTTCATGGTCATTGTATGATTGGACACCGTCAAGGTCTTGGTTCGTGAATGGATGGTAATATGTTGGATATTATGTGATCATCGCATGGCTTGACTTGGTTTGTCTGTCGAGTCTCAATCTTATCAATCTTATACCGCTAACGGTGAGATGCAAGCCCTAGTGAGCGTATTCGATTGCCTAAGAGTGTCTTTCCCGAGTCTTTGAATAACATGATGGTTTCGGATTTGATTTCCATATGATCTTATCATTATCTATAGAATTGCCTATCTATTCTTATCGCAACTCACATGTATATATATATATGCATGACATTACTTTCGTATTTCCTTATATGTACGTTTGATGTGATATGGCTGGGAGAACCCGGAGTTACTCCCCACTGACTGTGGCATTCATGTTTTTCATGGATGAACAGGTTGGCTGCTTTGGATGATTTTTGGATATGATATTTTGGGGTTCGGGTGTGAGCTAGCGGGCGTTGTCCCTGGAAGTTTCACCTCTAGACGATAATAGCTAGTTTTGGATAAACACTTGTTCTTTGTTAACATTTTAAGAGGCCTCGTCTCTTTGTTGTATTCCGTTGTTAGTTTGTAACATTTTGACACACCTCGTGTTATATATATCTTGCATGTTTAAAGGTTTTTAAAATACCGTATTTCCGCATTATAATTCACATGCTTGTATGTTTTATCTTTCCGCATTCGCGAGGGTTGTCACAGTTGGTATCAGAGCTTTGCCGCTCCCGACGCACACACGTGAACCCTAACTTAAACTACTTGACCTTGAAATAATAAATGAGAGTTGGGTAGAATTTAAGGACTTTACTTGGTAGTCTATTTGTTTATGCTAATTGATAGGAGTAACTTAAATTGTTTTCTGTCTCTTATGAAGATGGTTAGACCGCGTTTAGCTGAGAATATTATGATGGAGGCTCTTGCTCAAGTGCTGAAGAATCAGCAAGATGCCGCTCTAGCTAATGCCAACCAAGTTCCCCCTAGAAGGGAGGACAACCAACAAGGTGGTTATGCATGGGTGGCGGGTCAGATTGCAAGGAGTAAGATCGTGCCTTATGGTGGAGAGCCGGATCCTACGGAGCTATCCGACTGGTTCCGTGAGATGGAAAAGCAGTTTGATCTTTACCGAGTCCGGGAAGAGGATAAAGTGAGGATTGCAAAGCACTTTCTAGTGCGAGAAGCCGACAACTGGTGGGCTATCACAAGTGCCACCGCAACTCTTGAAGAGGACTTCAACTGGGCTTGCTTTAAGGCTCTTGTGGAGGGTAGGTTTTATCCCAAAGAGCTTAAACAACAAAGGCTCAAAGAGTTCATAGATTTTAAACAAGGCAACCTATCCGCTCAAGATTTTACTACGGAGTTTAATAAGCTCGCTCACTTTGCGCCGAGGCTTATCCGTGATGATGAAGACCGGGCGTTCTACTATCGTAATAAGTTGAATGCCGTTCTGCAAAGTAAAGTGAGAAGGGGTACCGCGTCCTTTGGAGATCTTTACGATGATGCTTTGTGGGCTGAAAATTCAATGAAGGCCATTAGGGATGAAGCTTTAATGAATAATCCCTCTCCTTCTTATGCTCCTAGGCCGAATGCTTATGGGAAGAGGCCGTTTATTCCGTCTTCTTCAAATTCCTATGCTAACAAGAAGAGGTTTAATCCTCCTTCCAATGCCTATGCAAGAAATCCTTCTCCTTTTATTCCTAGAGCTACTTCAAATGTGGCTCATAGGCCTTATGCTCCTCAAGCTCAAGGTCGTCAATGTAATCGGTGTAGACAACCATACCATCCTGGTGTGCCATGTTCCAACCGAGCCTACATTTGCTTCTTTTGTAAGAAGGGTGGTCATCGTTACGAAGATTGCCCCGATCAAAAGTTGCCTCCTCCTCCTCCTAAGCCTAAGGGTTCAATCTTTGTCATGAGTCGTGCTGAAGCCGACGCTCATCCCGAGATCGTTACGGGTATGTTCTCAATTTTAGAGCAACCGTGTCTTATTCTTTTTGATACCGGTGCTTCAATGTCTTTTGTGTCATCGACCTATGCTAGTAAATTATCTATCAAGCCTACATCTAGTGAGGATACTCCCATATCCTTACCATCCGGAGATATTATCTCTTGTTCAACTCTTTATCCAAATGTACCTATATCTATTTCGGGTTCTATCTTTCCCGCAAATCTCCTTAAGTTTCCTCTAGGAGAGTTTGATATTATCTTAGGTATAGATTGGTTAGCTATGTATCATGCTAGGTTCGAGTGTCGTGATCAAAAGATTTTCTTAAGGAGTCCTTTAGGTGTTAGAATAACCTATAAGGGATCTCATCCCCGTAAAGGTGTGTCTTTAATTTCCGCTTTGAAGTTGGTAAGTATGGTTAGAAAAGGTTACAAAGCATTCTGGTGTGTTGTGACTTCTTCAAATACCTCTTTGCCAAGTATTGAAGATGTGCCTATTGTTCGAGAATTCGTCGATGTATTTCCCGAAGATTTGCCCGGGATTCCTACCGAGCGTGATGTTGAATTCTCCATTGATCTTGTTCCTGGTTCTGGTCCAATTGCCAAAGCTCCTTATCGTATGGCTCCGTCTGAATTGAAAGCATTAAGGAAGCAGTTGGATGATATGATTGAAAAAGGTTTTATTCGACCTAGTGCCTCGCCTTGGGGTGCTCCCGTTCTTTTTGTGAAGAAGAAGGATGGTTCTATGAGATTGTGTATCGATTATCGTGAATTGAATCGGATTACAATAAAGAATAGGTATCCTTTACCAAGAATTGAAGATTTGTTTGATCAATTAAAGGGTGCTTCTACTTTTTCGAAGATTGATTTGAGATCGGGTTATCATCAAATTCCGGTTAGAGATGTTGATATTCCGAAGACCGCTTTTAGTACGAGGTATGGCCATTATGAGTTTAAGGTGATGCCATTTGGATTGACGAATGCTCCCGCTATCTTTATGGATCAAATGAACCGCACATTTAGTGAGTATCTTGACAAGTGTGTGGTGGTGTTCATTGATGATATTCTTATTTTCTCCAAGTCCGAAGAAGAGCATGCTATTCATTTGAGGATTATTTTGGGTGTTCTACGTCGACAGAAGTGGTATGCTAAGTTCTCTAAGTGTGAGTTCTGGTTACCTAAAGTGTCCTTTCTTGGGCATGTGATTTCGAAAGAAGGTGTGATGGTGGATCCTTCCAAAATTGAGGCCGTTGTTGATTGGAAGAGTCCGACTGATATTAGAGAGATTAGAAGTTTTCTTGGGTTAGCTGGTTATTATAGAAGATTTGTCAAAGATTTCTCTAAGCTGGCTAGACCTATGACTCAGTTGTTGAAGAAGGAAACCAAGTTCCTATGGGATGAAGCTTGTGAAAATGCATTTCAAGAGTTAAAGAAGATGTTAACTACCGCTCCGGTGTTGACTTTACCTGAAGATGGGGTAGACTTTGATGTCTATTGTGATGCTTCTAAAATGGGATTAGGTTGTGTTCTTATGCAAAATCGGAAGGTGGTGGCTTATGCTTCTAGGCAATTGAGAGTTCATGAAGTGAACTATCCTACTCATGATCTGGAATTGGCCGCTGTTGTTCATGCTTTGAAAGTGTGGAGACATTATTTGATTGGAGTTCATTGTCGTATCTTCACCGATCACAAAAGTTTGAAGTACATATTTACTCAAAAAGAGTTGAATATGAGGCAAAGAAGATGGTTGGAATTGGTGAACGATTATGATTTTGAGTTATTATATCATGAAGGGAAGGCAAATGTTGTTGCAGATGCTCTTAGTAGGAAAGCTTCTCATGCTTTGAATGCTATGCATGAATTACCTGTTGATCTTTGTGTCGAGTTTTGAAGGTTGAGTTTGGAATTTGTAGAGCATGGATTTGTTCATATTGGTGCTATGATTGCCGAGACTGTGTTTCTCCGTGAAATCCGTGAAAGCCAAGTTGATGATCTTACCTACAAGTCTATTCAAGCCAAGATTCTTGAAGGTAAAGGTAAAGATTTCAAGTTTGATAATGAAGGTGTTCTTCGTTTCCATGGTCGTTTATTTGTTCCTAATGCTCTTAATTTGAGGAAGCGAGTTCTTGATGAAGCTCACCTTTCCCCTTATTCTATTCACCCCGGAGGGGATAAGATGTACAAGGATTTGAAGCTACAGTTTTGGTGGCCGAACTTGAAGGGTGGGTGATGTTGTCTCCTAGGTTGGAAGCTGTTTGACTTGCCCACAAGTGGACAGATGAACACAAGAGACCCGGGGGGTGCTACAACCATTGGATATACCACTATGGAAGTGGGAATTTATTTCCATGGATTTTGTTATGGCTTTGCCGAAAACCGTTGGAGGTAAAGATGCAGGTTGGGTTGTTGTTGATCGATTGACCAAGTGTGCTAGATTTATTCCGATCAAAGAAACTTGGAATTTGGATCGTTTAGCAAAAGCCTATGTGGATGAAATTGTTAGATACCATGGGGTTCCTTTGGAGATTATATCCGACCGAGATCCGAGATTCTGTTCGAGATTTTGGAAAGCTTTGCAAGAAGCCATGGGTAGTAAGTTGTTGATGAGTACTGCTTTTCATGCCGCTACGGATGGTAAGACTGAGAGGACTATTCAGACTTTAGAAGACTTGCTTAGGGCTTGTGCTCTTGACTTTCAGTCTAGTTGGGAAAAGAGTTTACCGTTGGTGGAGTTTTCTTACAACAACAGTTATCATGCATCGATTAAGATGGCTCCTTATGAAGCT
>JAIUZE010073038.1:0-12052 GCA_022085475.1 Heliosperma pusillum
CTTATCCTCTTACGGTTCCAACGAATGGTCACAAGCCTAAAACAAGCAAGTAACGAAGGAGATATGATCATTTTACGAAAAGGGGTCAATGCAGTGAAACTGCACGAGTCCACCCGAGAACAACAAACCCATTTCTATCATTTCCAATTTTCATAAATCACTTCTATCAACTATCAACAATCAATATTCATCATCAACAATCATCAACTAACAACAATCATCATCAAAATCATAATTTCTAAGCTTTCTAATGGTAATCCAAAAACGAATTCTAACATGGAAATCATGTAAAACACGTAAATGATACCGAGTAACCCTTCACCGTTACCTTTACGCGTCTTTAAACGGTTACTAAGCTTTCCTAGTCTCCACCTACAAACAATTAGATATTAAAAAAGGAATATCATCCACCTTGAGAAAGACGGATAATTTAAAAAGCGAGAAAGACGGTAATTTTATTACCAATACGGATAGAGGAAGGTAAAAGGGGAAGAATAAGACGAACTTACGTGAATTCCGACAAGAAACGAATGAACTATGACGAATCTAATGTTGGATGAAAATGGAGGCAATGTTTTGATGGGGTTTTCTAGTAAAGAAGAAAGAGTTGAGTTGTGAGAATGAATTAGGTTTAGGGTGAGGAAGGGAGTATATGAAGGAGAAAGTCAATGAAAGTCAAAGGCGGCTCAAAAGTCAAGAAAAGTCAAACTCGCCTTAAGACGGGATTCTCATGGAATCTCGCGGAAATTCCAAATACGAACTCGGAAATTCTAAATTCGCCTCGGAAAATTAAATTTACGATTAAAACTAAAATTCGCTGAAAAGTGTCCGTAAAATATTTTTACTAGAAAAATAGGGTACATTTCCGGGTGTTACAATCACCCCACCTTTTTAAAAAGTTTCGTCCTCGAAACTTGAAAGTAGAAAAGAAAAGTTATAAGGACCAATTCGTTTTCTCCAAATTGGTATTCAAAACATTTTCAAGGAAATGTATTTCAAAAGCATGCCTTTTTCCAAAAAGGTATAGGAAAAGTTTTCGAAAGTAACTCTGTTTTTCTGTGGAACGAAATTGTTCTTGTCGTGCACACAAGAACACCAGCATTCCAAAGTAAAGACAAGATTAAAATTAAATCATACGTTGATAAGTGCATAACCAATCATTAGACGTCTCCAATAACAAGTTCTAGCATCCAACCAAACGCAAAATCCAGTATAAGAGCAACCTAAATCCATGTTCGAAAAATGAAAGTAGAAATTTCATTTCTAAAACTCTTTTAAAAGGATAAATGTGAAATCCATCGTGAAAATTTGAAAATTTTCTAAATTCGTACACTCAAGACACCCAAACATTGCACACACATAAAAGTAATTTGAACATCAAACTCACAATCATGGTAATAAAAGATAAACACAACGAGTAAAAAGAAACAAGAAGGCTTATCGAACCGAGTAATAGCGGAAAGAAGGACAATGTCCAAAGAATAACAAATTGAATAAGCGTCAATTTGAAAGGCAAAGGGAGAAATGAACGACAAAGCAATTGCTCAAAAGGGTAAGAAAGCCTAAGAACCAAACACTCCACTCAAATACAAAAGTCATCATAGTCAATTTCTCGGGCATTTTCGCCAAACCCAAATTATAGCCAGATCATTCTAAGGGCTTATCCAATTAACATCACAAACATCGTTAATAAGCTAGTCCTCAAAAGAATGTAACTCATCTCGGTCATACCTTAACCGCTTTCAATCATTAGATTCTACAAAATCCTTAACAATCATCAGGTCAAACTACGAGCCCGAATATCTAGTATCCAACTAGCATTAACTAAGGTCTATCGACAAGGGAAAATCCACAATTAAATAATCCACATGAAAGATTCCTAAATGTATTCGAACATCCCTAGTCCAGTCCATTATTACACTCGAATCCACAAGCATAAATAATTATATCTAGAAAAGCATAATTACCACCAATCATAAGATGAATGGGCTCACCATTCCAATTCTTCGATTCAAAGTATTTCAAGGCTTAATATCCTAAACTTAAAGAAATTTCTCTTTTACAAACCATCAAAACCTCAAGAGAGATCAATTACAAATTCCAAGTCCTATATGGCCAAGAACATGGCGATGATACAACTATTCAAATCATCCAGCTCAACTATAACTCAAGATGAATCGATCTTCTCTTATGAAAATATACCTCAAAATATGGTGACCAGTCTTAATTACCAAGGCAAAGTCTCTTTTAGAATCCAACATTTACGGACATCTAATCCCCAAATGGTCACCAAGGTAACTATTCCAATATCTCGAAACAACAAACTATTATCATGATCCACTCAATTCTCAAAACAACACTACAATACCAAACTCCGAATCTAACATCACCAAGAGAGGATACATTATCACTATTAGGATTCATCCTAGAGCTTAAGTCTTATTTCTCATGATCAAATACAACCTGAACTTTGCTCAATCCAAAGACACATCTTCTAACTAAAGAGTTCCAAAATACATTACTCTTACTCTCTGAGCCTTACAAACGGAATATCCAATCCACTAAGGAAAAGATGAAGCGGCAACGAGATAGGAAACGATAAGAAATCTCAAGGAGAACACGAGAATAAAATCAGGCACGAGATTAAAAGAGAGGAACGCTGAAAATAACGAGGTCAAGGAAGGGACAAAGCAGATAGTAGAGGTATGAATATATCTGAGTAAGAAATAAGATACGAGCATGCGATTTCTTAAAGATCACTCTTGACAAAAACATTCAAGAATGGAAATGAAAAGGAATGATGGCACGAGTAAAGGTTTAAGGTTTAATCCACAAAATTGTAAAGCAACTCATCCTAAACAAAAGTCTCTTACAAGGGACCATCATACCACAATCATCAAAGTAAGGTACACCTAGATTTGATAATTCGACTCCAACCCAATTCATCCATCCTTTCATATCACCCGGATTCCCAATTGCGGAATTGTAACTCACGTATAATAACATTCCTTTAGCTCAAATATTCAACACAACCTCAAGGTTTCTTTAATTGAAGGACTAACAAATACTCTCTTATACTCGGTCATTTTCAAGTCTATAGCCCACGAGTTCATTATTATCAAAGTACAACCTCAAGTCAAACATCATCATTAACATCCCAAGGTATTTCCATCATAACTCACATCATAATCCTCAAGTAATATGATTCAACTTACCGAACCTTACTACTTCAAACGAGTCTCCAATACCATAAGATAAGATCATACCTTTAAATCCAAGAACTATAGCCAAATGCTTTTCCACCAAGCCTATACTCACAAACACACAATAGGAAACCACAAGACGTTACTTAGTCTCAAAAGCATTTTACACCTCAAGGTATCATCCAAATATTCTCACTTAGAACAACTAGCTCCAATTTAGATATGATCCTCAAGACACTCTAATATTACTAAACTCCTAAGCTCAAACGATTAAATCACTAATGGGTTAAGAAGTCCTAGCCAACTCATTCAACCTTACACCATCAAATACCATGAACTATCTACACATTAGTCATGGCAAGCATCAAACATTAAAATCATCAAACTTATCTTACTGCCTTTTCTTAGAGTTACAACCAATCATCAATATAGGGTGAATTTAGATCTACACCATTTTCCTCAAATCACAAATTCATTCTAACAAACACTAATATTCCACAAAATTCAAATCCTTCCGACCAAGTATAATATATTACAAACAAATGGGTATGGTGTCCACAAAAATTTACAAGAGGAAGGCAAGGATACCAATGGTGAGATGGAGGAAACTATCAAGAGTAATTTCCAAGAGGCAAACAAATTGGAAGAGAAAAAGCACCTAGATAGAAGGAAGAGAGCATAAGACAATAAGGACGAGAGAATTCATAGATGAGGAAGAAATACACTTCAATTAATGTGACAACCCTCGCGAATGCGGAAATATAAAACATACAAGCATGTGAATTATATAGCGGAAATATGAGATTTTAAAAACCTTTTTATACATGCAAGATAGATAAAACGAGGAGTGCCAAAAATATTACAAACTAAGTGCGGAATATAACAAAGAGACGGAGTCTCTCAAATTGTTAGCAAAGAACAAGTGATTAGCAAACTAGCTAAAATCGTCTAGAGGTTAATCATCCAGGGACTACGCCCGCTAGCTCACACCCGAACCCAAAATAGCATACTCAAAAAGCCATCCATGCAAGCAACCTGTTCATTCATGAAAAACATGAACGCCACAGTCAGTGGGGAGTAACTCCGGTTTCTCCCAGCCATATCACATTAAACGTACATATAAGGAAATACAAAAGTAAAATCATGCATATATAGATATACATGTGAGTTACGATAAGAATAGATAGGCAATTCGATAAATAATGATAAGAGCATAAGAGGCAAAATCCGAATCCATCATGATTTCAAGACCGAAAGACTGTTACCCCTCAAATTTTGCGGAAAGAAAGACAAAAAAATAATTTAAATACAAATGAAGGTGTCTGAAATAAAAAGGGTCATTACAAAACTAATATATTCCTACAAAGAAATATACAAGACGGGAGACATATCTCCCGTATAAATCCGGAAATGAAAGAGTGTATAATAATATACAATCTAAGAACCGAATATAGGTCCAAGGTAATACTTCGCTCGCTAGCTCGTCAATGTACCCAATGTATGCATTCACCACCTGTTCGACCGCATTAAATATAAACACGGAAGCCACAGTCAGTGGGGAGTAACTCCGAGTTCTCCCAGCCACGAAATGTCGAGTTTAATGAAACATGAAAACATAAAAGCAATGTAAATATAAAATACAAAACCTTAACATATAGAATATGCTTTTTCATGCGATGACCCAGTAAACTAACATATAACCTAGCATATGAAAGCTATCATGTGAATCCGATAATAAAATATAACACTAGGTAGGAAAGCTGGTATGCTAGCTCAGAGGTTACCATGTAACATGGCCATGATACACTCAAACCCTAATCAACACGTAATCATGTGAATCAGTTAACAATCGGTAATCCAAACTCTATCAATCTTAGCCGGCTTGCATCTCACCTTCTAAAACTCATAGAATCATACAAACATGAAAGACAAATACTTCTACAAACAGGCATAAGTTCTTAGCCCAGTCAATAGTCGACTTCTGTAACTCGAGGCTATATCACAAGGTAGGAAAACATCCTAGTCCTAGACTGATCAGACCTAGCGACAACAGCTATTCCATTCCCCGTCTCATGACATAACCGTACACAAGAACCTCTGCTAGGCGACCCCCTAAACAGAGATGGCTAGTACTTAAGCTGGCTCCCTTCCCAAAGCGGAACTCTTAGGATGCCATGCCCCGACTTGGAGATAAGCCCCCCAGGCCGAGACACAAAAGCTAGCAAGCGGCGAACATATACTCGTTAAAGATAGTACGGGCCTATCAATGTCATGGTCCAAGATACTCATTTAGAATTAGAATGGTCAAGACGCCATATACTCATAATTCTCTATGGGTACTTAGTCAACACGACACCAACCATATAATCAAACAGTCACGGGAAAAACATCCTATCATGTGACTAATTGCAGATAAATAATAATCAAATATCATATCGCCTCATATCTACTAAGGCTAATTCAATAATTAAATACAACCTTACTTGAAGACAAATCCCCGACCCGAGTCCCGCGACGGGTCATCAGTCAAATCGGGGCTGACTAGATCTTAGTTTGACCAAACCCGTTGGATCAAACCGGCTAGAAGCAGAGTCTTTATCACATAGACATAAAATCAACATATTCATTACATGTTATTTTATTACTACTTCTAACATGTGAATTATCATATTATACCCAAAAACCCGCTTGACTTAAATGATAACCAATTAAACTACGACCTCGTCTTATAATTTCTAACATGTGAGAAATAATAATTTATGAAAAACCTTTTTAATTAAATATTTTACTTATTAACATTTCCCACTTGCTAAATATTACAAAACACGATAAAAATGACGATAAATCAAAAACCGTCACAAGTCCCAAAGTGGGACCCACGGGCTGAGTTTGACCGGACCCACATGGGCCTGATTTGGGCCTCACGGCCTGATTTGGGCTCAATGGGCTGTTTTGCCTAAAATTCTAAAAACCGTTTTCCAATATTTCCCGCATGCTTTAACATAATTAAAACCCGTCAAAACAATAACCAAACAATCAAATATCGACACAACTCCCAAGGACCCCACCCGGACCCAATCCAGACCGGGCTGGACCGGCCTGAACCGGTCTGACCAGGCCTGGACCGGCCGGTTCACAGCCCCAACACGGCCCATTCTCACGGTTCAAACAACCACACTTCCCAATTAATTCTAACATGTTTTAATTAACAACATCCATTTTTTAAACATCCAATTTAACCATCCAACATACAACACTCATCATCATGAAGAAATCATAAAAATATAACAAGAACACCCACATATTTATAATTCCTACAACATAATAAAATCAACCACTTATCATGATACTAACTAAAATCATAAAATCATAATCATATAAACAAAAACTAAAGATGAACCAAAAACTAAAGTAAACCAAAGCTATGTAACATTTATCCGTCGAGTAACTCGGAATCGTTACCTTAGCTAGCTAAAATCAAGTAGCACCAAAATAATAAGAACCAAGAACTAAGAAACCCGTCTTCTAGTCTTCTCCTAAGATATACGAGTCACCAAACTCGTCTTCAAAATCTTCCCCTATCAGAAATGACAAGAAAACATTATTAGAACTTAAAATATGATTTTCCATAATTAAAGTCTTGAAAATGATTTTGACGGAATTGAAATAAAACCGTACGGGAAGATGAGGAGCGAAGAGGAGAGTCTAGAAATATAAATTAGGATGGATTTAATTAAGAAACGAAGATTTTATGAAGGTTTTGCTCAAGAACTATGAAGAACAATTGATGAACGACGAAGAACACGAAGAACGATTAAATAAAGTGATGTTTTGATCTTAATTTGATTTGTTGTAAAATGAAAAGTTGTTTGTGAGTAGTGATGGTGGTTGGAGCCGTGTAAATATAGGCCAATGAGGATCTCGGGTTTTGAAATTGTTGTTACGTAATTGACTCGCGTTTAATAATTATTTTACGGTAAACGATTGAATATAATTAACGATAAAGTTAATTACACAAATATCTATATATTATGATTATTGTATCAAAAGAAATGAAAATATCAAGAGCTATTAGAGGACTTTTGAGCCGTGTGGTATGGTGAGCATCGGGTCTGTTTTTGCTCGATTTGCGTAAATTTCGTTAACTGATCGATAAAGTTAATAAATATCTAGATATTTTGATTAGTTTAATCAAAGAATTAAACCTATCTCATGGGATGAAAACGTGACATGGTCGCCGTACTCATGCCAAAGCAGTTTCGATTTTGTTTGTCGCGCATTACGATGCGTCGGGAATAGTTAAATGACGCTCGGGATTAAACCGTAAAAGTTATTCTTTAATTCCGAATAAATTCAAAATAATTATATTAAATTATGATAAATCTTAATAATCTAAATAAAAATAAATCAAAAATATTATTTTTTTAAATAAAATTTCGGTCTTCATACTTATGAGACGAGTCGGGAAAAGTCAACGGAATTCAAAGTTGACTGAAAAGTCGAGAAAAGTCGAAGATGACTTAAAAGTCAAGAAAAGTTTAGGACGACTTAAAAGTCAAGAAAAAGTCAATGACGACTTTAAAAAGTCAGAGGAAAGTCAAAGACGACTTAAAAGTCAGAAAATCAAAGAGACTAAAAACGGTCCCTTTTCATGCATCCCTCAGAAATTCCAAATACGAACGCTCGGATTTCCAAATAAGACTCGGAACAAAAATTTCTATTTTAAAAACTTAAGTTCTACTGAAAAGTGTTAGTAAATATTTTTACTAGAAAAATTGGTATTTTTCGGGTTGTTACAATCACCCCTCCTTTTAAAAAGTTTCGTCCTCGAAACTTAGAAGAAGGACTGTAATATATATGTAGGTCTATTTCAAAACTGTTAAAAATATATTCATGATAAAAATACAGGGTCTTATCACTGGGGCGGAAGGTTCTCGTCAGCTGTTACGAACACCAACGTCCCAAATCCAAGACTTTAAAAGATACATTTTCGCATCAATAAATGAGAAAACTAGTTATCGAACGTCTCCAATAACGAGTCTCAACACTCCTTGACGGTAAAACACTTGAAATCATAAAACATGTCTAAAGCTTTTAATTCAAAAACTTCATAGTAAGAATACTAACTCTATTATCTATTCCTAAAATTTCTAACTAAAGCTTATAGTAATATATCTAAGAGTAATGATACTCGATAGAAGGAACTGAATATTCGAAAGAATAAATCGAATAGAAAGAAGAAAGAAAGAAGGAAAGAATAAAGAAGAACGAATGGTGAACCCCAATACTATCTTCCCTCTATGAAAATTCTAATGTCGATAGTAACTCGACAATACTAACTGTACAAGTAAACTAGTCCTCAAGGGAGTGCAATATATCCTCAACATTTCAATCATCGGATTCCTACCAAGATATTTCATAAGCATGCCCCACCGAGTAGCAACTCCAAATTATTCCAATTCAATAAAAATCTTCTAAGGTCCATCGAAACTATTATTGGAAATCACCATCAAAATATTCATAATTAGGGAAACAATGCCGCTAACAACCCCAAAGTAAAGGAGACTTACTATGAAATCCTTTGATCCAATTTATTCCAAAATTCATTATCTTAAGTTATTAACAATTAACCTTCCCATCCTCAAAAGTTGAATCACAAAACTCAAAGAGATTAGTCACACAAATATTGTTTCACTTAACTTTTGCCTAACTTAGAACAATGCAACCGTAAATCAATTTATTTATCTCTTCCAAACTCTCAATACATCAGTTTTCGCTTATGACGATATTCCTCAAATTGTGTCATCCAAATCTTAATTCCTCAAAGTATTTATTCTCGTTAGGGTCCAACATTTAACGACAACAAATTTTTTTTTTTCCAAGTAACATTTAAAGAACCACTAAAACTCTTAACCACAACAACCAACCACCATTATGCTTAATTCGATCCTCAAAAAGAAATGATATTGCAAGTTCAAGTTTTCATAGTCTAAAACCACTAGGATAGTTTCTTCCTAAACTTATTCTCTATTTTCCATAATCATTTAAACACGAAACTAGCTCCATAGGATGGTTAGTTATCATATTTGAAACGCCTTCAAAACACCTCTACTAACCCTTACGATAGCTAAAAGACAATTACCTCTCAAGAGAGTAGGGATAAAAGATCATGATATTAGGAACATTAGGAAGCATTATTAAAGACTAAGATAAGATGAAAAAGACGGAGGCGAAAAAGGAAAACGAGGCTGAGGAAGAAACAAAGAAGCTCCCGTATCTAATAAAATTAAACACGGATTTCATAAATTGAGACGTACCAGTCACCAGGTCTGGTTGAGCATCGGCCTCAGCGCGGCTCATAACGAAAACTCGACCCTTATGTCTCCCAGAAACAACCGGTGTAAAAGTTGTCTTCTTCTTATCAGGACATTCATCATACCTGTGTCCCGGTTTCTGACAATTAAAGCACACCAGTGGCTTGTTGAAACAGCTAAAACCCGGATGCATAGGCATCTTGCACCGAAAGCAGATACGACCCTTAGGGTCGTTGTTGTTGCTAGGCAAGAATGGACGGTTTGTCGGAGCTGCTTGTCCACTCTGAAAGTTTCTCCTCTTGTTTGGAAAAGAAGGAGAAAAGGAAGGTCGGGAAGTAGGATATAGAGGTCTCTTGCCAAAGGCATTAGGAGCTACAAACGAAGTACGGGCCTCCTCGGCAATCTCCCGAATAGAACTCTCCGCCCATACAGCATCATTGTAAATCGAGACAAAAGAAGTAGAACCCCTACTTATCTTCCCCTTCACCTGAGGAGATAGCTTTCCTAAGTAAAAGAAAGCTTTGTCCTCCTCCCTAGCAATAAGTCGAGTGGCATAATGAGCCAACTCATTAAACTTGCTGGTGAACTCTTGAACCGAAAGAACCCCCTGTTTAAAATCAATGAACTCTTTCAACTTCTGTTGCCTTAGTTCATCCGGATAAAACCTCGTCTCCAATAGTCCCCGGAAACGAGTCCACCCGAAATTAGGCTCCAACTTCGCAGTAGGACCAGAAAGAGTCCACCACTGATCCGCTTCCCTCACTAAGAAGTGAGAAGCCAGACGGACCTTATCCTCTTCAAGGACATCATACAAAGCAAAATTCTTCTCCATTTCCCGTAACCACTCAGAAAGTTTGACGGGATCAACTTCGCCATCGTAGGTTTTGGCTTGGCTCCTCGATAGCTGTGAAGCAACCCACGTACAACTTCCGTGTCTCTCACGGTCAGGAATAGGAGTAGGGATCGGATTTGCCTGCTGGTTTTGCTGGTTTTGTTGGTTTTGGATAATAACGGTAAGAGCTGCTAAAATAGTGTTGTCAATCCTCGGAGGCATCTTTGCAAAATAAAACACAGATTAGTACTTATCATTTAGCAAGAACAAAGAGACTACAACATAAATCCTAATCTACCCATCTTACCCTTCTATCTCACGGTTTATTATTTATTAAGGTCAAGTTATTTATACAAGGGTACACAAACGTGCGTCGGGAGCAAAATAGCTCTGATACCAACTGTGACACCCTCAATTTTGCGGAAAGAAAAAAAATTATTTAAATACATAAAAGATACGAATATATAACGAAGGTGTCATTACATAATAAAAAGGGTCATTACAAAACGTAAATAATATTCTACAAAAGAAATATACTCCAAGACGGGAGACATAACTCACCCCGTATAAATACGGAAATAAAAGAGTGTATAATAATATACAATCCTAAAGACCCGAATATAGGTCCAAGGTAAATACTTCGCTCGCTAGCTCGTCAATGTACCCAATGTATGCATCACAAACCTGCCAACCGCATTAAATATAAACACGGAAGCCACAGTCAGTGGGGAGTAACTCCGAGTTCTCCCATCCACGAAATGTCGAGTTTAATTAAACATGAATAACATAAAAGCAATGTATATTGAAAATACAAAACTTTAACATATATGATATGCTTTTCATGCTATGAACCAGTTAACTAACATATAACCTAGCATATGAGAGCTATCATGTGAATCCGATAATAAATATAACAATAGGTAGGGAAGCTGGTATGCTAGCTCAGAGGTTACCCTGTAACGTGGCCATGATACAGTCAAACCCTAATCAACACGTAATCATGTGAATCAGTTAACAATCGGTAATCCAAACTCTATCAATCCTAGCCGGCTTGCATCTCACCTTCTAGAACTCATAGAATCATACAAACATGAAAGACTGATACTTCTATAAACAGACATAAGTTCTTAGGACGGCGATAGTCTACTTCTGTAACTCGATGCTATACCACAAGGTAGGAAAACATCCTAGTCCTAGACTGATCAGACCTAGCGACAACAGCTATTCCATTCCCCGTCCCATGACATAACCGTACATGAGAAACTCTACTAGGCGACCCCTTAAGCAGAGATGGCTAGTACTAAAGCTGGCTCCATTTCCCAAAGTGGAAACCATGGCAGCCATGCCCCGACTTGAAGATCCATCAAGCCGGGAACACAAAAGCTATCAGGCGGCAAACTCCATATGCTCGTTAAAGATAGTACGGCCTATCAATGTCATGGTCCAAGATACTCATTTAGAATTAGAATGGTCAAGACCCCATATACTCATAATTCTCTATGGGTACTTAGTCAACACGACACCAACCATATAATAAAACAGTCACGGGAAAAACATCCTATCATGTGACTAATTGCATATCAATAATAATCAAATATCATATCGCCTCATATCTACTAAGGCTAATTCATAATTAAATACAACCTCACGTGAAGACAAATCCCCGACCCGAGTCCCGCGACGGGTCATCAGTCAAATCGGGG
>JAIUZE010073041.1:0-18931 GCA_022085475.1 Heliosperma pusillum
GTAATAAAAAGATGAATAAAATTCATCTTGAGAAAGACGGATAATTTAAAAAGCGAGAAAGACGGTACTTTTATTACCAATACGGATAGAGGAAGCTAAGAGGGGAAGAATAAGACGAACTTACGTGAATTCCGACAAGAAACGAGGGAGCTACGATCATCCAAAGATTGGATCAAAGAGGGAGGCAAGGTTTTGGTTGCTTAAGGAAGAAGAAATGTTTTTGGTGTTTGTGTTAATGAAATAGGTTAAGTGTAGTGTGATATTTATAAAGAAAAAGTCAACAAAAGTCAAAGACGACTCAAAAGTCAAGAAAAGTTAAAGACGCCTTAAGACGGGATTCTCATGGAATCTCGCGGAAATTCCAAATACGAACTCGGAAATTCTAAATTCGACTCGGAACATAAAATTCTATATTAAAACTTAAATTTGTTGAAAAGTATCCGTAAAATATTTTCACTAGAAAAATAGGGTACATTTCCGGGTGTTACAGAGCTACAAGAGCTTAAGAAGCAACTTGAGGAAATGATCGATAAGGGTTTTATTCGTCCGAGTGCTTCGCCTTGGGGTGCTCCTGTTTTGTTCGTCAAGAAGAAGGATGGTAGCATGCGATTATGCATCGATTATCGTGAGCTGAATAAGGTGACTATCAAGAATAAGTATCCCTTGCCAAGGATCGAGGATTTGTTTGATCAACTCCGTGGGGCGAGTGTGTTCTCGAAGATTGATCTGAGGTCAGGTTACCATCAGATTCCAGTTAGGAAAGAGGACATTCCGAAGATTGCTTTTCGTTCGAGGTATGGTCATTATGAGTTTGTGGTTATGCCTTTTGGTTTGACGAATGGTCCTGCGGTTTTCATGGATCAGGTGAACCGCACTTTCAGCGAGTATTTGGACAAGTGTGTCGTGGTGTTCATAGACGACATACTGATTTACTTGAGAGACGAGGTTGAGCACGAGGATCATCTTCGTGTTATTTTGGAGACTCTTCGCAAGCAGAAGTGGTATGCTAAATTCTCGAAGTGCGAGTTTTGGCTGAAAGAGGTGACCTTCCTAGGTCATGTGATATCTGGTGATGGAGTTATGGTTGATCCTTCGAAGATTCGAGATGTGGTCGATTGGGAAAGCCCGAAGAATGTGAATGAGATCCGGAGTTTCCTTGGTCTTGATGGTTACTATCGTCGATTTGTGCATGATTTCTCAAGGATCGCGAGGCCTATGACTCAGCTTATGAAGAAGGAGTCCAAGTTCATTTGGACGGAAGCTTGTGAATCAGCGTTTCAGGAATTAAAGAAGATATTAACTACTGCTCCAGTGTTAACCTTGCCTGAAGAGGGTGTTGAGTTCGATGTCTATTGTGATGCGTCGAAATTTGGTTTGGGTTGTGTGTTGATGCAGCAGGGTAAGGTCGTGGCTTATGCTTCCCGTCAGCTGAAAGTCCACGAGGTGAATTATCCGACTCATGATCTTGAGTTAGCAGCTGTGGTGTTTGCACTTAAGTTGTGGAGACACTATCTGTATGGAGTTTCTTGCAACATCTATACGGACCATAAGAGCTTGAAGTATATCTTCACTCAGAGAGATCTTAACATGAGGCAGAGGCGATGGTTGGAACTGCTGAATGACTATAAGATCGAGCTGCAGTACCATGAGGGTAAGGCAAACGTGGTTGCCGATGCTTTGAGTCGAAAGACTAGTCCTGTTTTGAGTTCGATCATGGTGTTACCTAATGAGTTGAGCCGAGAGTTCCAAAGGTTGAGCCTTGAGGTGGTTCTTCCTGGTACTCTGAACTTGGGCGCAATGATTGCTGAACCTGAGATTCTACATGAGATCCGGGTTAAGCAACGAGAGGACGTCTTCCTTGAAGGAGTCCAAGTCGCTTTAAGTGAAGGTAGAGCCAAAGACTTCATGGTCGCACCTGATGATGGTTTGCGATTCCGCGGTCGATGGTGTATACCTAATTGTGAGATCTGAAAAGGTAAGATTCTCAAAGAGGCTCATAGTACACCCTATTCTGTTCATCCTGGTGGCGATAAGATGTATAAGGATCTGAAGCTACGCTTTTGGTGGCCTAAGATGAAGAAGGAAATCGCCGAGTTTGTGAGTCGTTGTCTCGTTTGTCAGAAGGACAAGTTTGAGCATCAGAGACCTGGTGGTTTACTACAACCGTTGGAGATTCCTACATGGAAATGGGATTCTATTTCGATGGACTTCGTCATGGGTTTACCGAGATCGCAGAGGGGAATGAATGCTATTTGGGTTGTGGTTGATCGTTTAACCAAGGTTGCGTATTTTATTCCAATGAAGAAGACTTGGAGTCTCGAGGAACTTGCTAATGCTTATCAACGTGAGATTATTCGTCTGCATGGGGTTCCTAAGGATATTATTTCCGATCGTGATCCGAGGTTTTGTTCCCAATTTTGGAAGAGGCTGCAGTTAGCTTTGGGCAGTGAGCTTAAGATGAGTACGTCTTTCCATGCTGCTACTGATGGTCAGACCGAGCGACCATTCAGACTTTAGAGGACATGTTGCGAGCTTGTGCATTGGAGTTCCAGGTTGGTTGGGAGAAGAGTTTGCCACTCGTTGAGTTCTCTTATAATAACAGCTATCAAGCTAGTATTCAAATGGCTCCATTTGAGACACTTTATGGAAGGAAGTGTCGTAGTCCTTTATGTTGGGACGATTCTAGCGAAGTGGCTGTGGTTGGACCCGAGTTGATCCAGGAATCTATCGATCAGGTGAGATTGATTCGTGAAAAGTTGAAGGCAGCGCAGGATCGTCAAAAGACGTATGCAGATTTGCGTCGTAGGCCGATTGAGTTCGAAGTTGGCGATAAGGTTTTCCTTAAGGTGTCGCCGATGAAAGGTGTTAAGAGATTTGGGATTAAGGGAAAGCTTAGTCCTAAGTATATTGGACCTTATGAGGTGCTCGAGAGAGTTGGCGAGGTAGCCTATAGGTTGGCTTTACCTCCGAATTTGTCGAAGGTACATGACGTATTCCATGTATCTCAGTTGAGGCGCTATCGTAGTGATCCTTCTCATGTTTTGCAAGCCTATGTGGTTGATTTTGAACCTAATTTGACTTATGAAGAGATGCATATCCGTATTTTGGATCGTCAAGAGAAAAGGCTAAGGAATAAGGTGGTACCTTTGGTACGAGTTCTTTGGAAGAGTCAGAGGTTTGAAGAAGAGACTTGAGAGACTGAAGCTTCGATGAGGGATAAGTATCCGCATCTTTTTGAGTGAGGTAGTTACCCTATCCAGTTTCGAGGACGAAACTTGTTTTTAAGGGGTTTGATTGTAACACCCTAGAATTTCCACTATTTATTTATTCGAATTAATTAATTATTTCTCGGAAATCCTTATTTTATTAGTCTAAGTTATGCCTAATGTTAGTATAGCTTCATTGTTGGGTCAAATCCTCCTTATTATTTCTTATTGGGCCTATTTTCTAAATAAACCCTAGTGCCCATTAGCTTCTCTATAAATACCAAGCTAAACCTAGCCTCCTTCCCTTTCTTTTATTTGAAAACCCTAAACCTAATTCTCTCCTCTCTCCTCTCTTCCTCTCCTTTGTGCCGTGTGGTGGCTGCCATTTACCTAGGGTTTCGTGCCCCTTGTTCCGTATTTCTTCATCATAAATCATTCATCTTCGTTCCTAGATCGATCCTAGCCAATCTATTCTTCAATCGTTGTAAGTTTTATATTTTATGTCCATCTTTTCATAGTTTTATGCGCTAGATTATTAATTAGGATCGTTATTATTGTTGGCACGTGTTGATGATGATGGTGAAGGCTTCGTGGACAATCCGGAGGAAGATTGTTATATTCTAGAAGAAGATTTATCGTAGATTTTACGCTAAAAAGGTAACTAGGTTTTCTTCTTTAATTATGTTTATAGAAAGTAAGCATGATTTACATGATATAATGGTGTATGTATGATTTAATTGTATTGTGTATAATATTACATGCATTTAATTGTATTTATTATATGTTTCTTTGTATAATATTATTTGTGTCATCTAGGGTTGCTCGATACAACCCTAGTGGCGTTCTTGTGGTGCCGTGTGCAACGGCCTAGGCGCACCAATGGTAGTGGCCTAGGGTTTTATGTTGGTCGTGGCCTCTCTTGAGATGGAGGCCAGGGTTTGGTGCTTTATCACTTAGGGTTTTAATTGTTTGAGAAATTAGGATTTTGGTTTACATCATTAAGGTTATAGATGAAGTTGCTATAACTTTGCATGTAAGCTACCCTAGTTATACCTATTTGAGTTATAACTTTGAAAGTGACATTATGGTGCGGTGTACTATAACAAGACTCGTTGTGGTGACATGGCGGTTTGTACCGTGGAGTCGACCCCTCAGTGAATTTGTTATAGAGGACTAACCCGTGATGGAAGGGAGTTATAGTTGATGATACTATAACCTCGCATGTATAAAGTTATAGCTTGAAGTGCTATAACTTCACTAAAGTTGAGTGAAAGTTATAGCTGAAGGTACTATAACTTTGATGGAGTTAAGTGAAGGTTATAGTTGATGATACTACAACCTGACAATCCTAACCAAGGTTATAGGTGGTGCACTATAACTCTTCTGGAGTTAAGCGAAGGTTATGGTTGATGATACTATAACCTGACAAGCTTAACCAACGTTATAGCTGGAGTTACTATAACTTCACTAAAGCTGAGTGAAGGTTATAGCTGAAGTTACTATAACTTCACTAAGGTTAAGTGAAGGTTATAGTTGGTGGTATTATAACATTGGATGTTATACTGTTCCTGAGTTATGTCGTGACGTTGTTCACGTATTGGTTTGTGCAGTCAGTTATACTGTGCATTTGTTTGTTGCTGGTTGAATAGATGACGATAGTATAACTTATATACTATCGGCATGAACTAACGCTACCCTTCGGGGATTGGGTTTTATGGTCTATGTTCGGGGGGGTATCAGAGGCAGTTCGTTATACGCTCTGGTCCCCGAGTGTCGTTCGATGTACAGTTAATGCATCGAGGGTCTGGCCAGGTCTTAGACATATGGGCAGTGGTTATACGCCATACATAGTACCGTGGAGGCAGTGCGTTATACGCTCCACACCCGATGGAGGCAGTGCGTTATACGCTCCATCACCTAGAGGCAGTGCGTTATACGCTCTAGGAGTTAGAGGCAGTGCGTTATACGCTCTAACGGGCGTTCGCTCTATTCGCTATGCTTATTGCCAGCTTTGTGCCTTCGGTTTGTGTGTGGGTCGTATTACACCTGTCTGGTATATTGTGCTCATCTAGAGTTGGGTTGTCATGTCAGTTGTGTCAGAGTTCGAAGTCTGTCTTGGTTACTGCAATTGATTGCTTGTGGTATTTCTCATGTTACAATTGATCTACTTATTCTGTTATGGATTGTTGTTATGCTTAGCCTGTTGTAAACATGACTAGGAGAACACCTAGTTACTCCCGACTGATTGTCGACTCCAATTCTCAGGTTGATTTGGTTGATGCTTGTCTGGATGTTGGGTTGTAGAGAGTTGTGGCAAGAAGAATAATTTATTTAGGAATTTATTTAAGTTAAGAATTATTAATAATGTATTAGTTTAGTTTTGGATTTGAGTATCGATCCAGAGTGGTCAGGTGTTTCCGCCACCTTGACCCTATTCATCTTTGTACTCTGATGGATTATTTCATTATTAAGGTATTTCTTTTGTTTTAAAAATCCGGGTTGTTACAAATTTACCTTTTTCCATGCTAATTTTGATGATTCTTATCTCCTCTTTTTACTATATAAATCTCATCTCACACAACAAAAATTATACTTCTTTTCTTAGATACAAGAAATATTTTCCCATCTTTTGTATGATTTTTTGGCAATGATCTTGGTTGTTCTCATCTGCTTCTTCGCCTACACCGAAGTAACGGCGGTTGTGTAATCCTGGGGTCGAATGCTAACGAGGCCGTGTGTAGTAGACGGGGCATAATCGACTTTAGAACAATGACCTTACATCATGCCACAACCATCTAACCAAGTCCAGATAAGCAATATATTCGTTATACCATTTATTGTTTATTTATCGTATTTATAATAATTTGTCTATGTTTTTTATTCAATATTTTTCATATTGTTGTAACAGAGGCATCCCGTTACCAAACGGTTAGTTTATTAGGGCGATAAGAACAAAATATAGCGAATAACAAATAAAGATGACACACAGATATACGTGGTTCACCAGTAAAATAATTGGCTACGTCCACCCGGAAGGAGATCAAATTTTACTATTGTGGAGATAATAGTACAAAAGTATACTAGGTAAACACACGCTACTAAGAGCTAAAAGTGTACCCAATTCTACCAACAAATATAGTAATCTCAAATAGACAAAAGAGACTACTCTGCCGAGATGAAGGACAAACGATCTTGAGGTCAGCAAGATCCGAACAAACTCCTTCTATCTTCAAATTCAGAAGAACACCAATCTACTTGAGCCCGGAACAAACCGAAACTTCCTCTCAAAGAGAACCTCACAAATCGACTCTCATAAGATTGTGTTCACCAATATTATCTCCACCTCCTTCTATTAACCTAGACTAATATTAGGGTCTTTATATAGATTTATTCCACCCTAAATAAGAGATCTAGACCAATTAGGAAACAAAGACAATTATGATATATAATAACTAACTTCATAAACAAATACGTACATAACGTACGTACGTAACAAACCAAACAACTAAGGCAAATACCAATAGACTTAGGAAACTCCATGTAGGACCCACTATGTTTCCAAAATGGGTAAAACCATGAAATCACACGTACTGGTCATCAAGACGAAGTCGGTTCATGACTTCAACGCCTCTTCTTGCTTGTTCCCTTAGCTTAGCTTAATCCGTCTTCGACACAAATTCAAGGCACCAAATTCACAACAATCTCCACCTTGACTTGAATTACCCAAAAACGGATCAAACCAAGAAGAACCAAAATCAGCTTCAACAAGATCGATTATCAAGTCACTATCTGTCCCAGTAGTCTCTTCTCTGACTTGAACACAACCCACAAAACGGACAAACGAACCAAGTGTGCAACAAACGTGACCAAATGCACAAAGTACCAAATGTAGCAAGCTGAAGCTACCAAACGTACTAAGTACCAACATATCATCATACCAAACGAAGGCCAAACGTAGCAACACTCCGAAGAGGACAAAAGCTACCAAACGCCAACACAAATATATGAGATACCCAAAGTCAATAATGATGGAATGGTGTACCAAAACAACACACACAAGATTCCAAAACAAATCTCCTCCAAACAGAATCATGGCCAAATGTACCGTCGTACCAAATTGCCCTAAAAGGACACCGACGCCACGAAACAAAACAGATGTCTCACTTGAGTATACTAGGTGTCATGGCCATCACAAATATGCCTACACCAAGGCAACAAAACTCAAGTGGAAACCAAAACAACAATCTAAGCAAGCACAAATTACCTCCATCAAACGTACAAATAGTTAGACTAACAAGTCCAACCCAAAAGCTCCAAAGAACAAACTCCCGTCGAAGTTTCAGATGACCCCTTTCGAGATGCAACCAGTTCTTTTTCAAGAACCCAGCGGAGCTTGACTCGGATAGTCGCATTTAACAAACGACTTCCAAACCATTTGACCATTATACAAGTCACTCACAAGTAGACTTCTATCTGCCATGTTCCAACAAATGAGTTCTCACACTAGAACACCACAGACTCTAGCTTGAGTCTATAACCATCCAATATACCCTGGACTGGGTCTGCCATCCAATAAGCTCTGGACTAGGCCTGCGTCCATTAAGCCCTGGATCGAGTGCTCAAGGCTCCAACTCGTGCTTAAATAGCCTCACTGAGGCACAAAACAGATATTAGTAGCTTGTCTTGAAGGATCCATTAGCTTGAGCATTGCAGGAGAAACTCCACCTTACTGTCAATACTATCATCCTTACACAAGCTCACCAAACCCAAAAGCATGTCAACTTTCAAAATATTCGCTTCCAAAATCTTTTCACCCATAACTCAACAAACCCAAATTAACGCCCTAAAACACAATGCGGAAGCAGAAGAGACCCAAGTTTGAACCTTGGGCTCTGATACCAATTGTTGTAATAGAGGTGTCCCGTTACCAAACGGTTAGTTGATTAGGGTGATAAGAACAAAATATAGCGAATAACAAATAAAGATGACACACAGATATACGTGGTTCACCAGTAAAATAACTTGATACGTCCACCCGGAAGGAGATCAAATTTTACTATTGTGGAGATAATAGTACAAAAGTAGACTGGTACACACGCGCTACTAAGAGCCAAAAGTGTACCAAATTCTACCAACAAATATAGTAATCTCAAATAGACAAAAGAGACTACTCTACCGATATGAAGGACAAACGATCTTGAGGCCAGCAAGATTCGAACAAACTCCTTCTATCTCCAAATTCAGAAGAATATCAATCTACTTGAGCCCGGAACAAACTAAAGCTTCCTCCCAAAGGGAACCTCACAAATTGACTCTCATAAGATTGTGCTCACCAATATTATCTCCACCTCCTTCTATTAACCTAGACTAATATTAGGGTCTTTATATAGATTTATTCCACCCTAAATAAGAGATCTAGACCAATAAGGAAACAAAGACAATTAGGAAATATAATAACTAACTTCCTAAACAAATACGTACATACAAACCAAACAATCAAGGCAAATACAAATAGACTTAGGAAACTTCATGTGGGACCCACTATGTTTCCAGAATGGGTAAAACCATGAAATCACACGTACTGGTCATCATGACGAAGTCGGTCCATGACTTCAACGCCTCATCTTGCTTGTTCCCTTAGCTTAGCTTAATCCGTCTTCGACACAAATTCAAGGCACCAAATTCACAACACATATAATATACGATTTCATCTTAATATAAAAAATATTATTATTGGTTTACAACTCGTCTGAATATATTCCTAACATTTTAAAGTCGATTATTAAACTTGTTTATTACTACATGTTATGGCTACTAGTAATCTGATAATGTGTTTAAATTTTATACGATAAATTAGTTGATATGCATGTAATCGAGTAGCCATTTGCAAGAGAATTCAAGCCAAAGTTTGTCAATAATGTGATTAAGTGTGGACCATAGATTGAGTTGTTTTTCATCTTGCACGTTCTTATTATGAAGGAATATGATACCCATGCATGATCATGCGCCTCGTTATTTAGTTGTCACTTATCTCTGTTACAACTAAAATATTGCATGAATGAAGTATATTGAACGTTTGCTTAACAGTGCCATAAAATGTTATAATTTTTAATGAAAATGTGTAGAACATGATATTTTCTTTATGTTTTTAAATATGACGTGGCATGAGTGGCATCCTATCACAATACATATCAGGGAGTATTACATTTTGGGGGTTATGCTAAATTTGGTAGATGGAAGTTTTTTTGACTTTTGGTCATTGTTTTTTATTGCGAGTAACTCTCTGTTTTACGACGAGTCTTATGCACACTATTAAAATTTAAAAGAGAAAAACAAATACGTGTTTTTCAGTCTAAAGAGGTATATATTGATTGTTGACTCAATTGAGTTTTGGGTTTCTATTTTAATGTTTAATCTTCTATGTTTTTTTTCTCATTGTGTTTTGGGGAAAACTCATTAATTCTCATTGAGAGCATTTTGGGTATGTGGTAAATTTTTGACCTTTTACTTCTCTTTGTTAACAAATACAGAGTTAAACCTTTTCAAGTGTTAAATTAAAATTGCCTCATGGACTTGAAATTAAAACTCGATTTGTTAATGTCTTCGTACTTATGGTACTATATTACTCCGTATTGAATTCATATGGTTAAGATGACATCAGAGTATCGATGTACGTAGGAATGAGGATGAAGGACTTTCTTATTGGGCGGAATTTAAAGAATATTCCATCAAAGATGATTTCAATAATAATACAGATAAATCTAAGTGTAAAATGACGATTTATTCTTACCCAAGGAGCTTATGTACTTAAGGGTGCATGTTTTTATTTTTATTATAACTTGTGTGATGTTTGAAACTTATACGAGTTGCACGGTATTTAAAAACAAGTTTCGTGACTATAGTGTGTAATGATATATTGGACTTGTATTACAAATATTACAAAGTAGTAACTAATACAACAAGGCACTAAAAACATAAATGAAAACAATTGCAATGGTATTTATCAACTCATCGAATCGTGTTGAACACACTTTTCTTAGAGTATTTCGACCCTTATTGCCTTGGGTATCTCGAAAGTTCTGTAGGATAAGACGGTTTTTCTTTATCTTAGGCAAGAACAAAGAATACTACAACAATAGAGTTTTGTCTTAGTTTTGTTTTTGTCAAAATCTAAAAAGTGAAATTGAATGTTATATTTTTCATTCAATCCTCTCACATATATATGAAGATTTATGTGATAAGATACATAATACAAACATATATTATTTAATGGATAAATGCATGGGAAAACACCCAAAAATTACCGTCGTTGGGTTTCATTCGAAACCCAAACAACACAATTGAAAAGCGCGCGGAAACAGAACAAATATACCCAGAAAACTGAAACCCCGATCGGGGTTTGGAAACCTCGATCGGGGTTTTATATATCTTGGTACATATAAATAATTAGAGACTTTACATACCCCAAATCTTATCGGGGTTAGGCCACCCCGAACGGGGTTATGTCTCCCATGTTTTATTTACGCAAAACACTAAGTATAACACTTAGTAAAACCGAGTATAAAACTCAACACAAATAACGAGTCGATATAAATATACAATAAACTCGTCATTTCCTTATCCATTACAACCATGAACTCGATATACGATTATATGAGCATACACTCCGTATTCCCGACTCACATTATATCCTTTACGAGCTAAAACCGACTTTGACTTGAAAACCCGAATGCACTTAAATGACTTGTGATCAAAATCACTAACATGTATGAAATTGTTAAACATAATGGTCACTTGAATGTATGAGTTTAGAAGCTTATATATCATACTTGTTTTGTTTGTGTGTACATTGACAATCAAGCACTGAATATTGGATTGTTTTTTGTGTTTTTCAAAACGAGGCAAAATTTGATACTCATGTTGTAAGTGCGTAAAAAAAATTGAGGATGATGTTCAACAACATTGTCCAGTTAAATTATATATACTAAGAGGGTTTGATTACCCAAAATGATATCAAGACACGCCTAATATGAGTGAATGTTTTATATACACCTCTACAAAGCGACGTGAGTGATATATAGATATATTAATTGTGATCTCTCAAATATTTGTGAATGTTGTAGTGTGTTGTCACTTGTGTATGGTGTGACAACATGTGGGGGGGGGGGGGGGGGGGGGGGGGGGGGGGGAGTACGAGTTCTACCATCTGTTTGATATTTGGAAAACGTTTTGTATCATTTCTTATAATTTGTGATGAGTGTGTTTCTTATGTGAAATATCGAGTATTTGATATGCAAAGGGTACTAGAAGTGAATGTCATATACTCATAATTTTAAAGGTATAATTATTTGGTATAATTGTGGCTTATACCAATAAATAGCTTGGCATGTTGGTTTTAAGTGTTTAAGTGATATTTTTACGCAAAAATGTTGATCATCATGTTATGCACTCTAAAGATTGATGCTAGTCTAAGCATAAAACTTTGACGTTTAGTTAAGTTTGGGGTTTTATACCGAGCTTACATGGAAAAACTTCATTGAAGAAATGATCAATTACTTCGAGAGTTATTTAAATGTTTTGTTCACAAATTAAAGTGTACGATTCATCTACTATTTTTTTTAGTAGGTCGTGATGAATTGTGGGGGTGTCTAAGTGAAGTAAGACTATCTTCTGTTAAGCCATGTAGTCTTTTACTCTTGACATTTAAATCGGTCTTACTGGTTCATTATATTTGTAGTATTATTGTATTCAGATACATGCATATATATGATTTACTTAGTGGTGAATCTCATATAATGCTATTGAGTTTATAATGCTACCTAACTATAGTAGTTAGGCTAGTGGTGAATCTCATGATGTTTAGTAAGTTTTAGCGCTTACAAAGGCTTATAAATTTCATAACTATTTGTTCGATCATACATCTTCATTTGTAAATGTGTGAAATGATTGTTCAGCGCGTGATTTGAATATGTGATGCATATTTACTTGAAAATGTGGAATGATGCTTGGTTAGTTTTGTGACATTTTTCTAGTGGAAATCAGTGACGATGTATGAACACAAATATATATGGAAAATTAAAGAAATATAACCAAAAATTTAAGCATGACATAGTGAATTGTATATGTGAAAGATGTTTGGACAAGATAAAACTTATTTGTTGGACAAAAGGGTGTTGCGTTTTAATTATAATAGAATTGTGCTTTTGAGGATGATTTGTTGGTGTGATCTGATCTGTTTGTCAGATAATGATGAAGGTTAGTTTAATTTTGGATACATTGTTTCATGATGTCACATTATGTAGCTTTTCAATGCAAAATTGTATTCGATGGACATGCAATGAGATATAACATATATATTGTGACAGAATTGGCAGGATTAGGAGTTGGATGATGGCTAACCAATTTACTAGCAATTATTCCACTGTGGGGGGCTTTGGGCTCCATTTTTATTGTCATGCAGCACAGTAAGAGCTACAATAAAGTGGCCAATAAATAAGATAATGATGGAAATTTTGATCGAAATAATGTGGTCACAAAAATTTGTGAGATGTAAGAGGATGTTGAGATCCTTTACAAAAGTGTGATGTCACGTACATACAATATGAGAGGATATTGAGATCCTTTTTACTATAGGCCTCTGCAGAAAGTTAGTGCAGGAGTCTGCACTTGGGAATGGGTTTAAAGCCTATAAAGGGGTGAATTGTGATGGACACCCGTCTTAGTCTATCTAAGTTCAACGGGTCAAACTAAGTCACAAGGAACTCGAGATATGGTACTACTACCATTCCTATTAATAAAGTGAAGTAGTATCTCATTTTGTGCACATTTTGTACTTAATAAAGGATATATTGTCATTTGTGGAAGGTTGAGTATTAGCTCTTAATGAGTTCATAGTCCATGTGGATGGTTTGCGACAATCAAACCTGATGAACTCACCTATCTGAATGTGGGGGTTCATTGCCCTAACCCCAAGAGGTCTATCAGGCTTTGGATCTCTAGAGGCATTCATGAAGGACCAGGAATTGTGTGAGGGGCACTTGGCGAGTCCAAGTAAAAGATGTATATATTCTTACGTTCAAGATGAGTTCATGGATGATGCGAGTTCTAGCCCTGATTTGAGATTAAGTAAGTGCGCATTTGCTCTCTTACCAACTCCATTTACAAGGTTAAAGGCTTGATCCACCTCAGATGACGTTTCGAGATCGGTTGTATGTCACTGGATGTTGGTTAAAGTCCACAAGACACCAATATCTTAACGTTAAATCTCCATTGCCAAAAGTTTCTTTTCATTTATGCTTCTTCTTTTGAATCATGTGGGGGATTGTTGGAGATATGGTATGCTTCAAAAGAATCAAAATTACATTATTCTTTGTGTAATTGACTAAATTATTTATGCTCATTATTCCAAACTAATTTACCCTTTTCTCATGCTAATTTTGATGATTCTCATCTCCTATTTTTACTATATAAATCCTATCTCAGACAACCAAAGACCCACAACAAAAATTATACTTCTTTTCTTAGATACAAGAAATATTTTCCCATCTTTTGTATGATTTTTTGGCAATGATCTTGGTTGTTCTCATCTGCTTCTTCGCCTACACCGAAATAGTGGCGGTTGTGTAATCCTGGGGGTCGAATGCTAACGAGGCCGTGTGTAGTAGACGGGGTATAATAGACTTTAGGACAATGACCTTACGTCATGCCACAACCATCTAACCAAGTCCAGATAAGCTATTCGTTATACCATTTATTGTTTATTTATCGTATTTATAATAATTTGTCTATGTTTTTTATTCAATATTTTTCATATAATATACAATTTCATCTTAATATAAAAACTATTATTATTGTTTTACAACTCGTCTTAATATATTCCTAACAGTTAGAAGCTTAAGAAATTCCCTAAGAATGAAATAATAACATTCCTACCATTTTTTCTCTCTAAATTCTCTTACAACAATATTCATCTCTTATGCATAAACAATGAAGATGATCTATTAATGAATATCAATTTCATATGGTATCAAATGAGTTTCAATTCTGCGTCCTTTCATCAAATTTTACGATAAATACTTTGCAAATTTCTTCATAACTAATTCTTTTTCGATTTTTCATAGAATTGTTCATTTACTCAAATCAACATGCCTGATATAGTTGAGAATTCTGCTGAAAATTGTATTCCATATTCTTTCTATGATGAACCTTTATTCGTTTGTTCTAATGATCAACCAAATTTAAGGTTGATTGATTACACTTTCAATGGCGTTAAATTTTCTTTCATGGAAGCGTGATACTTATGTTGTTCTTATTTCTAAGAATAAGTAGGGTTTATTGATGGTTCTTTGAAACAACCCGATAAGACTGATAAGAAGTTTTATCAATGGTTTAGAGTTGATTTGTTGGTTAAGAAAAACTCTATTGATCATGAGATTAATGCTAGTTTCTCTAATGTCCGCACAACAAAAGAACTTTGGGATAAGTTAATAGAACGATACGGGGAAACAAATGTTGTAGAGATATATCAAATTTGCCGGATTTTATTGCTCACAGATTTATTCTGTTGCGAGGTAATTCGATTACTCTCTTACTTTTATGTTTGATTCTGATTTCTAACACTCATATGGTCCTGGAGATACGGTATTAAAATTGTTTTAATTACTTACGAATCTCATTAGATACCTGGGTGGTGGTGTGCGTCGTAGCAGGGGACACAATACGAATGAATAGGCATCGCATCGGTAAGCAAAGGGGGCTGTGGTGGTAGGAACTTGGTGATGCAGAGGTAAAATTTTTTTGGGTTACCTCCCTATCAATTAATCAAATGGGTATAAATTGTTGAACCCAATTTACAGAGAAAAGAAAGAGGATTGGAAAAAAGAGGTTTGTATAAGTAAATATATATCGTAAATATTCCGTTCCCATGTAATTAGGAAACTACATATATTGTTAGCTATATTTAGGTAAGTAGAGTCCAAGTAAATAATTGTATTGGATTACTATATATATGAGAAAATCATAATCACCCAATTCAAGGGATTATACAATCTTACATGGTATCAGACTAGGTTAACGATCTAGCCTCCGCTTACCTTGTCAAGCTTTCTACTGCCTCGGCAGTCTTGTGTGTCTACCATCCGCCTAGCCTCACGCTACTATGGCCGGTGATGACACCCCTCCCCCACCCAAATCAACCCTTCATCTCGTCTATTCCGTCAACAACCTTCAAAACAAAGTTCAGATTTTAGACGGAGTTAAGGTTACATATGCAACATGGGTGAATCTGTTCACCCTTCATGCTCGTGGTCACAAAGTTCTCGCCCACATCGATGGCACGGCCAAGCCGGCTTCGGCCGACCCCTCCTTCGCTGAATGGACCGAGATTGACTCTCACGTGCTCCAATGGATTTATGGAACGCTGTCCGACGACCTCCTTGCCCGTGTTCTTGACCCCGAGTCCACTGCCCACGAGGCTTGGCTCCGCGTCAAGAATATCTTTCATAATAACAAGGGTGCTTGGGCTGCTTCCTAGAGCATGAGTTCACCAATCTCAAGCTCGCATCCATGGCTTCTCTTGATGCGTATTGTCAACGTCTTCGCGAATTAGCGGGACTATTGAAAGACGTTGATGCCGAGGTCTCTGATCAACGCCTCGTTCTACAACTTGTTCGCGGTCTTCCAAATGATTACGACACTGTCGCATCGTATATTAATAAGACCTTACCCAATTTCGAGACAGCCCGAAGCATGCTCGAATTGGAGCAGCACCGCACTGCTGGCCGTGACGATCCCGCTGCTGCCCTGGTTGCACCTGCAACCTCTTCTGTCGAGTCCCCCTTGTGGCCTGACTCGGCTGCTGCTTCACCCAATCCTCAACCCAGGTATAACAATAATAACAATCGCCCTAACTATAATAATAATAATAAACGTAATTACAAAAGAGGTCAGAACTACAATCGTCAATCAAACAATAAAAGCACGAACACTACTGCTTCGCCTCCCCCTACCAATAGCGTGGCCTCTCCATGGGGACCACCACCACCGTGGGTTGCTGCCTGGGCACCACCACCCTGCCCTTACCCCACTTACCCAGGGTAGACAAACCCCTGGCCCCAGTACCAGCCTCGGGCTGCTTCTTCCAACCGCGGGTATTACCGTGCTCAAGGACCACCTCGCAACTATGGTCAGACCTACATTGCTAATGATGAACCGTCAAAACCAACGGATCTGGGTCAAGCTTTTCACGCCATGTCTCTAAACCCCACCGAGGGTCCGTGGTTTATGAACACAGGAGCTTCCTCTCATCTTACTTCCGACCAAGATATGCTCCGTTCCCCTTTCAATTCAAGTACACATAAACTCGCCCCCAAGTCTACCCGTTGTGTCTTTCTAGGTTATCCCTCCGAGTATCGCGGCTACCGTTGCCTTGACCTATCCAGTGGTAAAATAATCCTTTCCCGTCATGTCACT
The DNA here is from genome assembly GCA_022085475.1 of Heliosperma pusillum. Lineage (NCBI taxonomy): Eukaryota > Viridiplantae > Streptophyta > Magnoliopsida > Caryophyllales > Caryophyllaceae > Heliosperma > Heliosperma pusillum. Next base: position 16,677 of record JAIUZE010073041.1, read on the forward strand.
TTCGATGAGTCGATTTTCCCATTTGCTGAATCTAACACATTAAGACACTCGGATTATCGATTTTTGACAAGTAATGACGACGACATTCCAGTGGTTGTTCGTACACACTTTCACCATCACCCTACACCACCACATCACCCACCATCCCCTCCCCCATCACCTCCCCACCATAACTAGCCACAACCTCCCTCACCACCACCAACGAAACCCACCAACCCACCCATAACCCCTACTAAAACCCCTGTCCACACCACCCCTGTTTCACATTCCCCTGCCCCACAGCCATATCAGACTCCCTCCCCTGCCTCTCGGCCTAATCAGACCCCCTCCTCTACCCACGATACCACCCCCCAACCACCACCCCATCATCCCAGCACTCACCGCCCTCACCAAATGTTCACCCGAGCTATGCACGACATTTTTAAACCACGTGTCCTTCATACAACCACCCTCTCTCCGCTGCCCAAATCACCCCACCTTGCCCTTCAGGACCCAAATTGGAAAGCCGCCATAAATGATGAATATCGTTCTTTAATTGAAAATGGAACGTGGGACTTGGTTCCTCGCTCGTCTGATGCCCCCATTATTCGTTGTATGTGGTTATTTCGTCATAAGTTTGATGCAGATGGGTCGCTCCAACGGTACAAGGCTCCCCTTGTCGTTAACGAAAAAACACAACAAGTGGGCATTGATTGTCATGAAACGTTTAGTTCGGTGGTCAAACCTACAACGATTCGTACGGTGCTTAGTCTAGCTGTCACCCGCTCTTGGCCCATCCATCAATTGGATGTCAAGAACGCTTTCCTTCATGGTGACCTTGTTGAGACCGTCTTTATGCATCAACCACCCGGCTTCGTCAGTCCGTCTACTCCCTCCCACGTTTGCCGCCTTTGAAAGTCGCTTTATGGTCTTAAGCAAGCTCCTCGAGCTTGGTATCATCGGTTTGCTTCTTTCATTATTTCTCAAGGATTTCGGAGTAGCACTTGTGACAATTCCCTCTTCATCTATAAGGCCGGTAATGATATTGCTTATCTTTTGCTTTATGTTGATGATAATATACTCACCGTATCGTTCACTCCCTTATTGAAGCAAATTATCCGGGACTTGTCTGGTGAGTTTGCTATGTCGGATCTTGGTTCATTGCATCATTTCCTCGGCATACATGTTACTAGGACGTCCACTGAGTTATTTTTGTCACAGGCTCAATATGCTCGGGATATTCTTCATCGTGCTTCTATGTCAAATTGTAACCCCGTCAATATTCCCGTGGATCCCGGTTCTAAGCTCAGCTCCACTACGGTTGCACTCATGCCTGACGCGACCCTATATCGATCTTTTGCAGGTGCACTTCAATATTTAACTATCACCCGTCCTGTGACACCCTTAAATTTGCGGAAAGAAAAAAAATAATTTAAATAAATAAACAAGGGTGTCATAAATAAAAAGGTTCATAACAAAAGGAAAATAATATAATACATAAGAATTATACGAGACGGAAGACATATCTCCCGTATAAAACGGAAATAGAAAGAGTGTATAATAATATACAATCTAAGAACCGAATATAGGTCCAAGGTAAATACTTCGCTCGCTAGCTCGTCAATGTACCCCAAGTATGCATCACAAACCTGCCAACCGCATTAAATATAAACACGGAAGCCAAAGTCAGTGGGGAGTAACTCCGAGTTCTCCCAGCCACGAAATGTCGAGTTTAATAAAACATGAATAACATAAAAGCAATGTATATGGACAATACAAAACTTTAATATATATGATATGTTTTTCAGGTTATGAAACAGATAACTAACAAATAACCTAGCATGTGAAAGCTATCATGTGAAACCGATAATAAACTATAACTCGAGGTAGGGAAGCTGGTATGCTAGCTCAGAGGTTCCTCTCAGAAACATGGCCATGATACACTCAAACCCTAATCAAAACGTAATCATGTGAATCAGTTAACAATCGGTAATCCAAACTCTATCAATCTTAGCCGGCTTGCATCTCACCTTCTAAAACTCATAGAATCATCAAACATGAAAGACCAATACGCTAACAACAGGCACAAGTTCTTAGTGACGTCAAAGTCGAATGTAACTCGAGTCTATACAACGGACGGTAGGATTATACTAAATCTTTAGGTCACGGTTCTCACGCTAATGAATGGCCCCCAAATACAACGCAAACAAACATCTGGGCTCAGCGGTTTACACCAATAAAATGCCCAGATACAAAGGCAACATATCTTAGCTCAG
>JAIUZE010073047.1:0-14474 GCA_022085475.1 Heliosperma pusillum
CCAAGGGAATGAGAATACAAAGCACAATACAAAATAGTGCTCAAACCTTATCATTTGTAAAAACTGACTCAAAGTGGGAACATACCAAAAACCGTCACAAAACATGAGAATAGGGAATCATATAAGTTTAAATATGATAAAAATGAGTCAATACATGATACATAAGCATTAGAACAAGTTTATGAAGCATAATGAATAAAAACATAGATCCCCTCTTCAAAACAACAAGTTTGGGAACTAACTAAAACAAGGGTCTACTTCAAACTGTCATAACTAGAGTTCTATATATGGGAATGCAGAAATTCCAAGTCGAGGTGATAGCTTATCCTCTTACGGTTCCAACGAGTGGTCACAAGCCCAAAAAAAACAAGTAACGAAGGAGATATGAGCATTCTACCAAAAAGGGTCGGTGCTGTGAATTTACACGAGTCCACCCGAGAACCAACAACACCTTCCTATCATTTCCCATTTTACAAGTAAAAGTGATCTTACAAAATAGATGGGGTATTTTCGAAATAGATGGGGTATTTTCGAATTAGATGGGGTATTTTCGAATTAGATGGGGTATTTTCGAAATAGATGGGGTATTTTCCTAATCGATCTAGCAACTAGCTAAACAATCAATATTCATCATCAACAATCATCAACTAACAACAATCATCCTCAAAATCATAATTTCTAAGCTTTCTACTTGTATTCCAAAAACGAATTCTAACATGGAAATCATGTAAAACACGTAAATGATATCGAGTAACCCTTCACCGTTACCTTTACGCGTCTTTAAACGGTTACTAAGCTTTCCTAGTCTCCACCTACAAACCATTAGATAATAAAAGATGAATATCTTTCACCTTGAGAAAGACGGATAATTTAAAAAACGAGAAAGACGATGATTTTAATATCAAAACGGATAGAGGAAGATGAGAGGGGAAGAATAAGACGAACTTACGTGAATTTGAGCAAGAAATGAAGGCGTAGGATCGATATTAAGACTTGAGCAAATATGGAGGCTAGTTTTGGTGGTTTGTATGAGGAAGAAGAAGGAGAGTGAGTTGTGAGGGAGTTAGGTTATGAGGGAGTATATATAGGGTGAGTAAGTGGAAAAGTCAACGAAAGTCAAAGACGGTTCCAAAGTCAAGAAAATTCAAAGACGACTTAAAATTCAAGAAAAGTCAAAGACGACTTAAAATTGCAAGAAAAGTCAAAGACGACTTAAAATTCAAGAAAAGTCAAACTCGACTCAAAAGTCAAGAAAAGTCAAACTCGACTCAAAAGTCAAGAAAAGTCAAACTCGCCTTAAAACGGGATTTTCATGGAATCTCACAGGAATTCCAAATACGAACTCGGAAATTCTAAATTCGACTCGAAACATAAAAAGCTAATTTAAAACTTAAATTCGCTGAAAAGATTTCGTAAAATATTTCTACTAGAAAAATAGGGTACATTTCCGGGTGTTACATAGATTCATAGCTCTACTATCTGCTTTGTCCCTTCCTCAACCTCGTTTTCCTTTTTCGCCTTCGCCTTTTTCATCTTATCGTAGTATTTAGTGACGCTTCCTAATGTTCCTTGTATCATATTCTTTTATCCCTACTCTCTTGAGAGGTAGTTTTCTTATTAGCTAACGTAAGGTTTAGTAGGTGTGTTTTGAAGAAGTTTCGAATATGGTACCTAACCATCCTATTAAGCTAGTTTCATGTTTAGATGATTATAAGGATTTGAGGATAAACTTAGGATGAAACTCTCCTAGTGGTTTTAGACTATGAAAGTTTAATGTTGCAATATCGTTTTGAGGATCGAAATAATCATAATGATAGTTGGTAGTTGTGGTTAAGAATTTTAGTGATGTCTTTAAATGTTACGTAGGAAATTGTTGTCCTTAAATGACGGACCCTAACGGGAATAAATACTTTGTGGATTTAGGATTTGATGACACAACTTGAGGAATATTGTCATAAGCGAAAACCGATGTATTGAGAGTTTGAAGGACCTAAATAAATTGATTTACGGTCGCATTGACCTATGATTGGCAAAAGTTAAGTGAAATGAGATTGTGTGACTAATCTCTTTTGAGGATTTGTGTTTTAACTTTTGAAGATGAGAAAGTTCATTGTTAATAGCTTAGGATAATGAATTTTGGAATAAATTAGATCAAAGGATTTCATAGTAAACTCTTTTACCTTGTGGTTGTTAGCGGTCCTGTTTCCCTAATTATAAATATTTTGATGGTGGTTTCCAATGAGAGTTTTGATGGAGCTAAGACGATTAGAGTTCGTAATGAATCTTTCATGGGTTATTAGTTATGGAGTTTACCGTACCGATGGACCTTAGAAGATTCTAGTTGAATTTGAATAATTGGGAGTTGTTACTCGATGTGTCATGCTTATGAAATATTTTTGTAGGAATCTGATGATTGAAAATGTTGAGGATATATTGCACTCTCTTGAGGACTAGATTCTGGTGCAGTTAGTGTTGTCGAGTTACGATCGACATTTGAATTGTCATAGATGGAAGATAGTTTTGTGATTCATTCCTCTCTTTTCCCTCAAATTGATCCTTAGGCAATCCGCTACCTTTCAATCCTTTTCCTTTTTAGTCCTTTTTAATCGTTTGAGCGTACCTCCTATTATCACGATTTGAGATTTCGATGTTCGAGTCGCTTTACGTTCGGGTATTGTCTACTTATTTTGATTCTATCCTTAAGAAAACTTTCAAATCTCCTTCTTTCTTCCCTCTTTCTATTCAATTTATTCTTTCGAATATTCCGTTTCTTCTATCGAATATCATCTCTTATAGATAGATTATTAGAAGCTTTAGTTAGAAATTTTAGGCATAGATAGTAGAGTTATTACCTTTACTATAGAATTTTTGAACTAAAAGCTTTTGGAAATGTTTGATGATTTCAAGTAATTTTACCGTCAAGGAGTGTTGAGACTCGTTATTGGAGACGTTCGATAACTAGTTTTCTCATTTGTTGATGCGAAAATGTATCTTTTAAAGTCTTTGACTTGGGACGTCGATGTTCTTAACTGCAGACGAGAACCTTCCGCCCTATTGATAAGACCCTGTATTTTTATTACAAATATATTTTAAAGGTTTGAAATAGACCTACATATATGTCACATTCCTTCTTCTAAGTTTCGAGGACGAAACTTTTTAAAAGGAGGGGTGATTGTAACAACCCGAAATTTTAAAGACGGAAATTATATTTGAAAATAATAAATTTATTTTATTTATTACGATTTATTTGAATTTATGATAATTTAATATAATTATTTTGAATTTATTCGGAATTAAAGAGAAGGTTTTACGGTTTAAACCCGAACGTCATTTAACTATTCCCGAGTCAACTTAAGTCCCGAAACAAACCCGAAACCGACTCCTACGTGGACCCCACGGCCAAAGCAACCTCTTTCTCTCATTTGAGATCTTTTGATTACTTATTATTAAACTAATACAAATATCTAAGATATTTGTAACTTTATCGATCTGTCAACTTAAATTCTGCAACAAATCGCTTAAACCCGGACCCGACAACTCCCTCTTCTCCACGGCTCTTCCTCTTCTCTTAGGATTAGATATTTTCCTTTCTTTTGATTAAACTAACATAATATCTAATAATATCTAGATATTTGATTAAACTAACATAATATCTAATAATATCTAGATATTTGATTAAACTAACATAATATCTAATAATATCTAGATATATACCATAATATATTTATAAAAACCGAGTCAATTCCGTAACAACAAGTTCAAAACCCGACTCCCATTTATCCTCTATATTACACGGCCAACCCTCCCCTCTTACTCACTACTTATCTTTTTATTTTACAATAAATCAACTTAATATCTAATTAATACCTTCTTTAATATAATCACCATTGTTCTTGGTGTTCTTGATCGTTCTTGAGCAAAATCGTCACAAAACCTTCGTTACTTGGCCAAATCCGTTATAAATTATATTTCTAGAGTCTCCTCTCCGCTCTTCATCTCCATGTACGTTTTATTTTCAATTCCGACAAAATCGTTTTCAACACTTTAATTGTTGAAATCAAGTTTTGTTACTAATAATGTTATTTTTGTCATTTCTTATAGGAGAAGATTATGAAGACGAGTTTGGTGACTCGTATATTTTAGAAGAAGATTAGTAGACGGGTTTTTAGGTTCTTATTTTGGTGCTACTTGGTTTTGTGCTAGCTAAGGTAACGATTACCGAGTTACTCGACGAATTAATGTCACATACTTTAGTTGTTTGTTATTGTTATTTACGGTTTTAAGTAGTAACATGCTAGGTTGTTATTATTATTAAGTTTTATGAGTTTATAACATATTTATGGTTTTTGACATGTTGGATGATTTATTCATAATCATAATTTTTGTATGAATGATGGTTGAATTGGTTTTTAAAATGGATGGATGTTAATTAAAACATGTTAGAAATAAATTTGGGATTGTTGTTGGTGGTGGCCATGTATGGTGGCCGGTTCAGGCCCGGTTCAGCCCGGTTCAGGCCGGTTCAGGCCGGTCCAGCCCGGTCATGGTTGGTCCGTTATTTGGCTCTTTGGGCTTGTGTCGATACTTGATTGTTTTGTTGTTGTTTTGACGGGTTTTAAATATGTTAAGCATGCGGGAAATATTAAGAAACGATTTTAGAAATGTTGACCAAAACAGGCCCAAACCAGCCCGTGGGCCCGGTTCAGACCCGGTTCAGTCTCGGCCCGGTCCGGTCTTGGCTGACCCGTGAGTCTCCTTTGGGCTTGTGACGGTTTTTGAGTTTAGTGTTATTATTATATCATGTTTTGTAATATTTAGCAAGTGGGAAATTTTTAATAAGTAAATTATTTAATTAAAAGTATTTTTCATAAAATTATTATTTCTCACATGTTAGAAATTATAAGACGAGATCGTAGTTTAATTTGATATCCTTTAAGTCAAGCGGGGGGTTACGTAAGATTTAATAATTCACATGTTAGAAGTCTTAATAAAATAACATGTAATGAATATGATGATTCTTATGTTCAAGCCTCGAGGGCTAAGACTCTGTTTCTAGCCGGTTTGGCCAAACGGGTTTGGTCAAACTAAGATCTAGTCAGCCCCGTTTTGACTGATGACCCGTCGCGGGACTCAGGTCGGGGATTTGTCTTCAGGTAAAGTTTTATTTAATGAATGAATGAATGAGCCTTAGTAGATATGAGGCGATATGATAATTGAATGTGATTTATATGCAATTAGTCACATGATAGGAAGTTTTTCCCGTGACTGTTTAATTGTATGATATATGTCGTGTTGACTAAGTACTCATAGAGAATTATGATTATATGGCGTCTTGACCATTCTCATTCTAAATGAGCACCTTGGACCATGACATTGATAGGCCTTACTATCTTTAACGAGTATATGTTCATGGCTTGATAGCTTTTGTGTCCGGCTTGGTGGGTTTATATCCAAGCCGGGGCATGGCTGCCTAATTGCTTCCACTTTGGGAATGGAGCCAGCTTAAGTACTAGCCAACTCTGCTTAGGGGGTCGCCTAGTAGAGATTCTCACTGTACCTTTGGTATTGAGACAGGGAATGGGTTAGCTGTTGTCGCTAGGTCTGATCAGTCTAGGACTAGGATGTTTATCCTACCTTGTGGTATAGCCTCGAGTTACAGAAGTCGACTATTGACTGTACTAAGAACTTATGCCTGTTTCTAGACGTATTGGTCTTTCATGTATGATGATTCTATGAATCTTAGAAGGTGAGATGCAAGCCGGCTAAGGTTGATAGAGTTTGGATTATCGGTTGTTAACTGATTCACATGATAGTTTGTATGATTAGGGTTGAGTTTTATCTAGGCCATGTTTTAAATGTAACCTCTGAGCTGAAATACTACCTTCCCTACCTCGTGGTATAGGTTGTTAACCGATTCACATGATAGCCTGCATGAGTAGCTTATCCATCATATGCTAGGTTATATGTTAGTTATTTGTTTCATAACATGATAAGCATATCGTATATGTTAAGGTTTTGTATTTTCCATATACATTGCTTTTATGTTATTCATGTTTAATTAAACTCGACATTTCGTGGCTGGGAGAACTCGGAGTTACTCCCCACTGACTGTGGCTTCCGTGTTTATATTTAATGCGGTTGGCAGGTTTGTGATGCATACTTGGGTACATTGACGAGCTAGCGAGTGAAGGATTACCTTGGACCTATATTCGGTTCTTAGGATTGTATTATTTAATACACTCTTTTATTTCCGTATTTATTAGGGAGATATGTCTCCCGTTTTAGATACTTCTTATGTATAATATTATTTCCTTTTTGTTATGAAACCTTTTTCTTTAAGACACCTTTGTTATGATGAATATATTTAATGGTAGGTTCCGGTTTTAAAATTTACCAATTTTCACTAAAGTGAACCTATTAAAAACGTATTCTCATCTTTTATTTATTTAAATTACTTGTTTATCTTTCCGCAAATTTGAGGGTGTCACACATTCAACATACAACATTATATTTTCCTTAGAATTCTCTCTTTTTGTTCTTCAACTTTGGCTCTTGTAATGGGTTTTTGCTTAGAAAGTGGTTGTAATATGAAGACTATGGGTAGCTAATCTTCTTTTGCTTAGTGTAATTTGAACAAGTTCTTCCCTTTTAGCATTGTAAGACCTTTTTAATCCTTCCTTCTCTATTTAATTCCATTTTCCTATGTTTGAATTTCATTGTTGAATGAATTGTTGTTAAGACTAACCATCTTAGTAATTGTTTGTTTGATTAAAATGCTTTGTCTTGATGAATTTGGTTGATTTGTCTTGATATTTGTTGAAGCAACTTGAAAGATTGTAACTTTGGTTTAAAAGTTGGAATCTTTTGAGTGGAATTTGGATTATTGTGTATTTAGGACATGGTTTAATGTTTTATTACATGATTCTAGCATGCTTCTTTGATTTTGTGCTTAAAGCTTGCATCTTCATTTATGCTTATGTTTTAATAAGTATGGGTTTAGTTGTATTGAGTCATTTATGGATGGTTTAATTCATTGGTGGCTAGTTTTTAGAAGTTTGTAATAGATAGTTAGAGATAAGGAGGAAAGGAGGGATCTTTACTTTGTTAATTGTGGGGGAACTTGGGATAATTGCACTAAGTTATTTCTCCATATTTGAATCTTTGAGTATTTAGTTGTTGTTAGTAATTTTAGACTTGATAATCAATTCTCATGAAAAACTTTCTCCATTTGTGTTTTTCCTACATGTTTTCCATTGTGAATATCATAGTTTGTAAGTAATTCAAGTCTTTGTTTCAATTAGTGTTTTAATTTGTGGTTAGATTAATTAATTTGTTTAATCGATTTTTTAGCAAGAGTCTAGATTAGATTTTTAGCATTCATCGCCTTCCCTTGGGTTCGATCCTTGTCTTACCCTTACTACCCTTTACTTAGGTTAGTTTGAGTCTAGATTTGGCTTTATAAATTGTTATTTGATTTAGCTAATTTGCGGATTTAACGACACCGTAAAATAAGCTCGCCAGTATTACCCGATGATCTTTGTGCCGAGTTTCGAAAGATGAAGTTGGAATTCGTGGAACGTGGATTTGATTATGTTGGTGCTATGACTGCCGAACCTGTTTTCCTCCGTGAGATCCGCGAAAACCAAGTTGATGATCCTACCTACAAGTCTATTAAAGCCAAACTTCTTGAAGGAAAAGCTAAAGACTTCAAGTTTGATGAAAAAGGTGTTCTTCGATTCCATGGCCGTTTATTTGTTCCTAATGTTCTTGACTTAAGAAAGCGAGTTCTTGATGAAGCTCACCTTTCCCCTTATTCTATTCACCCCGGAGGTGATAATATGTATAAAGATTTGAAGCTACAATTTTGGTGGCCGAATTTGAAAGGCGATGTTGTGTCTTATGTTGGAAGATGTCTTACTTGCCAACAAGTGAAAATCAAACACAAGAGGCCCGGTGGATTGCTACAACCTTTGGATATTACACTATGGAAGTGGGAATCTATTTCTATGTATTTTGTCATGGCTTTGCCAAGGACCGTTGGAAGTAAAGATGCCGTTTGGGTTGTTGTTGATCGTTTGACCAAGTGTGCTAGATTCATTCTGATCAAAGAGACTTTGAGTTTAGATCGTTTAGCAAAAGCCTATGTTGATGAGATTGTTAGATACCATGGTGTTCCCAAGGAGATTATATCCGACCGAGATCCGAGGTTTTGTTCGAGATTTTGGAAGGCTTTACAAGAAGCCATGGGTAGTAAATTGTTGATGAGTACCCCATTCCATGCCGCTACCGATGGTCAGACCGAGAGGACTATCCAGACTTTAGAAGACTTGCTTAGGGCTTGTGCACTCGACTTCCAATCTAGTTGGGAAAAGAGTCTACCGTTAGTGGAGTTTTCTTACAACAATAGTTATCATGCCTCGATCAAGATGGCTCCTTATGAAGCTCTTTATGGAAGAAAATGTCGAAGTCCTATATGTTGGAATCAATTGAGTGATGTTCGTGACTTAGGCCCCGATGTTCTTGTTGAAACTATTGATCACGTGAAGGTCATTCGTGATAGAATGAAGGCCGCTCAAGATCGACAAAAATCTTATGCCGATATCCGAAGAAGATCGTTAGAATTTGAAATTGGAGATAAAGTGTTCTTGAAAGTATCTCCAATGAAGGGTGATAAACGGTTTGGTGTAAAGGGTAAATTGAGCTTGAAATACATTGGACCCTTTGAAATTGTGAAAAGAATTGGTGCCGTTGCTTACAAGTTGGACTTGCCCCCGAATTTGGCTAAGGTTCATGATGTATTCCATGTTTCTCAATTGAGAGAGTACGTTAGTGATCGTCCAAGCCATGTTTTTCAAGCTGAAATGCCCGAGCTTGAACCAAATTTATTCTTTGAAGAGAAGCCGATCCGCATCCTAGATCGCAAAGATAAGAAGTTGAGAAGTAAAGTGGTTCCTTTAGTGAAAATCTTGTGGAGATGTGCCAATGTTGAAGAAGAGACGTGGGAAACGGAAGCTTCTATACGTATTAAATATCCAAGCTTATTCGATTAAGGTATCTTTCTTTCGCTCAAGTTTCGAGGGCGAAACTTTTTAAAAGGTGGGGTGATTGTAACACCCGCAAATGTACCCTATTTTTATAGTAAAAATATTATACGGATACTTTTCAGCGAAATTTAGTTTTAGTTTAGAATTAATTTTTTCCGTGTCTAATTTAGAATTTCCGAGTTCGTTTTCGGACTTTACGCGAGATTTTGAATAAGTTACGTCTTAAGACGTTATGGGATTTTTCCATGAACTTTTCCACTTACTCCCTCATATACTCCCTTAACCATAACTCACCCTCACATTCAATCTTCTTCTTCCTCACCAAGTAACTTCAAAACCCTAACCTCCATAATTAATCGATCTTAAAATCATCGCTACTCCTTCGTTTCTCGCTCAAATTCACTCAAGTTCGTCTTATTCTTTCCCTCTCATCGTCCTTTATCTTAATTGGTAATAAAATTACCGTCTTTCTTGCTTTTCAATTTATCCGTCTTTCTCAAAGGTGAATTATATTCATCTTTTATTATCTAATTGTAGGTGGTGACCTCCAAGACCCCGAGAAAGACTACTTCTTGATAGAAGAGGACATCGACGCGGATTGAAGACGCGAAAAGGTAACTGTGAAGGGTTACTCGATATCATTTACGTGTTTTATGTGTTTTCTATGTTAGTGATCGTATTTAGAATATGATGAGTAATCTTAGGAATTGTGTTGTTGATGATAGTTGTTGTTAGTTGATAATTGATGATGAGAATTGATGATTTGTGATGTTAGATGATGTTCGTGTTATGATAAGCCTTAGTGAAATTGTGAATTTCGTGTGATATTGACCCCAGCCGGCCGACCGGCAACCGGTCAGCTGACCGACTGGGGAGTGACTGATGTTGAATTGTTGTTTACGTAGAATTTTAATATACATTACGGCTCAGCCGGCCGACCGGCAGCCGGTCAGCCGACCGGCTGAGACACATGCCATTATGACTTCATAATCTCGTATGACTTTGGTCCCAGCCGGGTAGCCGGCAGCCAGTCCCCTTGACCGGCTGGCACATGCTGGAATTCAATTGTAATTCTTACTTATGTTTTTCATTTATAATAATTCCGATGGTTCATTTATTGTATAAATTTACGTAATGACTTTAAATATTAATGTTTCGAATATAGGATATTCCATTCGCTTGTATCGCATGTTTTGTGACGGTTTTTGATATGTCCCACTTTGAGTCTGTTTTACACATGTTACGGTTTGAGCACTAATTTTCTATGTGCTTTGTACTCTCATTCCCTTGGCTACCTCTTCGTTCGTAAGGCTGGAATGTCGGAACGGGGAGTGTATCCTTACTGCTTAATTGCATGTGTTAGTGGGCATATGACGACGTTTTTGGGAGGCGAACGCTTTGCGTTGATCGACTCGGCCGTCAAATGTTGTATACTTGCGAGGTGGTGTCATTGCATGTAGCGTACCGCTTGTTATGAGGCTTGTGCTCTTTTCCGCCTCTTTCGTGAAGGTTGACCGAATTTGGGGTACTCGGCGTCTATGATTGGCCGAGTCTTGGATGCGAAATGTTTATCGCATGTCGAATCGAAAAATATGATTCCGAGTGTCTGGCCAGATTTAGACTAGGACCGTATTATGATCGTCGTTCTACCGGGAGGAAATTAGTCTACATATACGAAATGAATTGAATCGTGTATGCGTTCAGGGCAATGTTTTATCCCGTGGATGCCTTTTAATCATACTTGCATGTACACGGTGCTAGTGCGTGTCATTTACCGTGAGAGATATCGTCAACGTATTGTACGTTTCGTTGGATGCTTATATGATTGATTATTCATGATCTTTGGATCACTTGGCATGGTTTGTTTCTCGAGTCTCCATCTTATCAAACTTATGCCGCTAACGGTGAGATGCATGCCCTAGTGAGTGTATGGTTGCCTAAGAGTGTCATCCCCGAGTCTTTCTATAATATGATGGTTACGACTTTGTATTTCATGTATCGTTATGCTTATATATTGAATTGCTTATTTATCCTTCTTGTATTTCACATGTATATCTATAAATGCATGCTTCTACTTTTATATTTCCGTTTATGTACGTTTAATGTGATTGATCGGGCCTGTCGCAAGCCTGATACAAAGATAAATTACCCAGACTAGGCTAATAACAAATTAATGTAATTAGGGAAGTAGGGGTCGATCCTCAGGGAGATGGTGTTTCCTATAAGATGTGAAATGTCTCGCAATTGGGTTTTATCTAACGAAAATCTGGGTTTTGGGAATTTTGTTTCTAAACTACTACAAGGCATAAACGAAAATGAATTAAAAGCAAATGGAAATGAAAACAATAAAACAAGTGATGAAAAGCATCTAGGGAAGTAGGTTCACACATGTAGATTGATATATTGATGAAATTGGATTTGGAACATGCAAATAATTCATTGTGAGTTCGTAAGAATGATGTGTTCATTACGATCATAGATCAGATGGTCTAGCAGGCTTTTGGGCGATTTACTAGGTCTTAATCTACCATGTCATGCTTTGTCTATTCAATTCTCGTATTTCTACCTTGGAAAAGAATTTCATTTTAGTCGATGATTTCCGGCCAGAAGTCGTTAACTATCGTTACAATCCAAAAATGCATAGACACAACGTTTTAAAGGCACAATTTCTTTTATCTAATTAACATCTTTTAATCAATCTAACATGGCTACCCTACACCCTAGAAAGGTGACTACTTACTCATGATAAAGTTTAAGTCTAAAATGATATTAACAATGAAAACTAGGATTGACATGTTTATTTGACTCTTTATATGGCGATAATAACGACGCTAATTGATAATCTAAGAAATAAAATTACAATTATAACAACATGGAAATGAATCTAAATGATATGAATAGAAAATAACAATCAAATGGAAAACAATAAAGGACTTTAAATAAGGGATAAAACAGAAATACCTATATGACGATCAATGACGATAACGATAACAATAATAGAAAATCCTTGCACATAATAAACGATCCACCAATTACAACACTTGAACCCAACAAAGTAGATTACAAAGATTGAAACTCTTATTAATCTAAGCTAAGACTTTGATGTGAAATGGACAGAAATAAACTAAGAACTAAAGACAAAAGAAGAAAATGATCTAAACTAGAAAGACTAAACTAAAGAGAAAATGTAAGAAGAGAAGAGATATTGTGTAAGATGGATTGCATGGAGGCTAGGCTATTTATAGGGTTGAGAGGTTGCTCAAATGTGTCCAGATTCATCCCCTAGACAACCTAATAAAGCTCCATTAAGGCTTGCATTAAAGAGAGGTTGGTCAAATGTGTCCAGATTCATCCCCTAGACAAAGCATTTAATCACTCATTTAAGCTTGGTAGAAGAAGAGCCAAGAAACGTCTCAACAGCAAACATACCCGATCGGGTAAGTGGAAATCCGATCGGGTAATTGTGCAAGATGGATTTTTCCGTCTCTTCCAATTTCATCCTTGGTCACGGAATCCTATGCCTTGGTCTTGGTCAATGCAATACGTAATTGGGCTTGGGCTAGTCTTCCTTTGACTTGGGTTGATGTTTCCTTTTGAAGTTCAAACCCAAAGTCCAAGATAAATCCAGTTGAGGAAGGATGTAGCGGAATCGTAATTAAATCGTGAATTGGCTATCATCGGTTCCTCATAAACTCGTACTCTAGTTTCTTTGCTCCATAAAGTAGGAAAATATAGCAAAACCGCTTCATTTCCTATAAAACGAGACAAAACACGCAAAACAACTAGAATAGCAATATTAGCTCGTTAATCACTTAACAAAGTGCATAAATCGTATAGAAATCGAGCTAAAACGGGGGATAAATCAGTACAAAATATCACTTATCAAACTCCCCCAGGCTAAACCCTTGCTTGTTCTCAAGCAAGCATACAATAACAATACCAGGACAACGGTTGCAAGTATTGGTTACTACACCATCAGGAAACAAATCTCAACGTAAAGCTTTCGAAACATAATGAATCATAGCCCAAAAACAACGTGGGCAAGAATGATACATAAACATGGCTGAGATTTACATAACGGCGTAGCACAAAGAATTTCACTATAGAATTTTGGCTCTTGCATGATCTTTTGACAAATGGACTCTCACGGCACACTCGAACACTCAATGTATGTAAAAGGTGATTTCTTTATGTGTAAATGTTTTTGAGACACTCACCTATCTACGACTTATGAAAATGTGTCCGCAGTCTAATATGGTAAACAATTCAAAACACAAGTCAAAGATCACAATGCACATATAAAAGAAGCCGGAAAAATAAGAAGAAGGCTTTGGGAAATGGGTGAAAGGTGGACAAACAGTTATGGTCATGTGAAGTTTAGAGTGAGCTAGCAACTGACCAATGATAAATGAATACTCAATCCAAACTTTCGGTTAACTCCCAAAATACGAAAAACGATGCCAGAAGTAACGGATTGACTTATTACACACGAAACACAAGGGTAAACTCCTTCTATTGATTTGACATTTTGAGGAGATACTCACAACTTCTTTTTTTTTCTTTTTCTTTCTTTTTCAATTTCTTTTCTTTTTTTCAAATTTTTTCATTTTCTTTTCTGAACATAACTTCACTTCTTGAACATTTTCGTTCTACCAAATTCACTTTGACAAATAAGAACAAATCTTCTCAAAAGAGCACCCATATACCATAGTCTAGCTACTAGCTCAAAAGGTAGGCAGTTTTTATTTGTAGCTATTATTTTGTGAAACATTTGTATGAAGGGGCTAATTTTGAGGTGTAATGCAAAGTGTAAAAGGCTTCAAATCTTAGTGAATCATGAATGCAATGCTTATAGAAATGAAATGAGAAGCATAGTTATGCGTTTTGACATGACACACATCACAAGGAGAACTACACACACCTAGATGAGACTGGGTATAGATGTACCAGTCTAAGGAGGTTCTACCTTACAATAGATGGAACTGCCAAATGTCAGTCGCGTACATCTATAGATTCATTCCATCCTACTGTGTACAAGACTTCCCCATGTCATGCAAATTCAATTAAATATTGAATTCATATCTTTTGAAAGATCTAAGTTTGGAAATGTAAACATGATAGCATAGTAAACAAGCAAGCAAAACATGACAAAACTTCAATGAGGTTCAAAATTTTAAAATTTTCTCTTATTCAAAAATTTGAAAAATATAAACAACTAAAATGCAAAATGGGAAAATGCAATCCCTCCCCCAAGCTAAACATCACATTGTCCTCAATGTGAGCACAAAGACTAAATATGCAACGAGATGCTCAATGGGAAGAAGGGTAAAAAGGGAAAAAGATGAAAAGAGAGTGAAGCTTACTAGTCAGCGCGGAACTACCCCAAGCGAGTCTTTTGGACTGACAAGGAAGGGCTTATAGATTCTTCAA
>JAIUZE010073050.1:0-22794 GCA_022085475.1 Heliosperma pusillum
ATTAAACCAAAGATCTAGATATTATGTTATTGTAATGAAAAGAAAGAAAATATCAAGGCCTAAGAGAGGAAGGAGAGCCGTGTGGTTCATGAAGAATCGGGTCTGTTTTTCAAGCGATTTGCGTAATTTACGTTGACGGATCGATAAAGTAACAAATATCTTAGATATTTGTATTAGTTTAATCGAAAGAATGAAAATATCTAAAGTGAGTGGAAAAAGATGACATGGGGCGTGTGACTCATGCCCAAGTCGAGTTTCGGGTTTGTTTCGGGATTTAAGTTGACTCGGGAATAGTTAAATGACGTTCGGGTTAAAACCGTAAAAGTTATTCTTTAATTCCAAATAAATTCAAAATAATTATATTAAATTTTCATAAATCCAAATAAATCTTAATAAAAATAAATTAAAAATATTATTTTTGTAAATAAAATTTCGGTCTTCAAAATTACAAGGCGAGTCGGAAAAAGTCAACGAAAGTCAAAGTTGACTTAAAAACGGGATACTCATGGAATCTCTCAAAAATTCCAAATACGAACTCGGAAATTCCAAATTCGACTGGAAACAACAAATTCCAATTTAAAACTTAAATATGCTGAAAAGTATCCGTAAAATATTTTTACTAGAAAAATAGGGTACATTTCGGGTTGTTACATTGCAGGTCACCACCTACAAATAGATCATAAAAGATGAATTTACTTCACCTTGAGAAAGACGGAAAGTTTGAAAAGCGAGAAAGACGGTAATTTTATTATCAATACGGATAGAGGAAGGTAAGAGGGGAAGAATAAGACGAACTTACGTGAATTTCAACAAGAAACGAGTGAGCTATGATGATTCTAAGAATGGAAAGACTATGGAGGCAAGGATTTTGATTTTTCTTAAGGAAGAAGTAATGTTTTGTGTTTGGGTGAATGAAATAGGTTAAGGGAGTATGAGGGAAATATGAGGAAAAAAGTCAAAGAAAGTCAAACTCGGCTTAAGACGGGATTCTCATGGAATCTCGCGGAAATTCCAAATATGAACTCGGAAATTCTAAATTCGACTCGAAATAATAAATTCTAAATTAAAACTTAGATTCACTGAAAAGCATCCGTAAAATATTTTCATTATAAAAATAGGGTACATTTCCGGGTGTTACAGTAGATGCATTAGATCTTTAAAACTGACGCATAAAGTAATTATTCGCGTCAGTTGATTTTAGGACTGATACAACTGCTTAATTATTTGCGTCGTTTGTTGCGAGAACTGATGCATATGAGATATCATTTTACCACCAACCAATTGAAAAATTCGCGTCATTTACATTATAAACCGATGCTTTTCTTTTAGCTTTTTGCATCATTTGTTCTTAAAAAATGACGCAATTGATATTTGTTTTACGCAGTAATACAGTCAACTCATTTGTGTCGCTTAATTCCATAACCGACGCAATTAATTGGGGATCCGTATATATAAAATTTTGCTGCCAAAATTACGGCAACACCTCCCCATAAAATGACAACCCGGATAGCAAAACTTAAAAACCTGCAATAAGAAACCCAACAAACCAATAATACATCACATGAAAATCTACATTACATATCATTTAACCCAACAACTTTATAAATCAATCCAATGTATAAATAATACCACAAACGTTTTAGTTACTAAGCTAATCTATTCTAAATATTCTCTAAACATCTAGTAACCCAAACTTCTCTAGCCAAATTCATACCGCTGATTGACATGGTTGAATTCGCAATATTCTGCATTTTTAGTTAAAGTAAGAATATTAGTTGAAAAATGAAAATAGACAATGAAAAGTTAAAGTAAGCTAAGATTAAATTACCTTCTCAAAGTCTTTCTCCCTAAATTTAGAGTAGTAGAAGGTTATGCCATACATCCATTTCATGACATAATAACCACACTCATAATCCCCCAGTTGTTGCGGACACTATTTAAAAAGAAAAAAATATGTTAGAACTAACATTTATTAAATTATTAGTTGATAAAAAATAAAAATAGTTAAAATTTTACTTAATTACCTCGATCCCTTTGATACTGAGTTTACTCTTTCTTTTATTATAATTGCGTCTTTTCCTATAGGCTCAATATAATATCCACCCACCTTCAAGAACAAATTTTATATCTAACTTCTATGGATTCCTTTGTTAAGAGTCCAAAATATACATTTTGTTCAATTCCACGCAAACAAAAACCAACATCCAATGGTTACTGTGATCAAAACATGACAAAATCATTATATATCAAGAATTAGGAGAACTTACATGCATAAATAAATTAAAAATAAGTTTAATACTTACCTCATAACATGCTTCCATTATATATTTTTTCTTCTTGAATTTTCATTGCTTGTCCAATATACTCTTCACATTCTCTTTGATTATGGATATACTCAACAAGTTTCACGGGGCACAAGTATGCAACTAATTTATTGGCTTTGATAGTAGTTGCACATTGATACAAGAAACTACAATTTTCATCATAATATCATGATGAAATTAGTATCCAAACTGTTAGTGAACAAAAGACCAAAAAAGAAATAAGTTCTACATACTTTCCCCAAGCTTGAAGCAACATTTAACCACAAATATCGAAACATCTTCATAATTTCAACAATGGTCAAATAACAGTCAATAGGGTTATTGTCTTTGTAATTAAAAACTGAGGCATCAATCACAATTTTGACGCATTCAGGGGCTGACAAGGAGCACAACTTCTCTTCTAAAATCTTAAAGTGACTGCTTAAGTCTTTAACTTCCTCCACACTAAGAGGAGCTCCATCATTTTCTTCTCCTACCTTTCGTTTCTCCCCCATGTCATTTTCAAGGGAAGTTGCCTATTATAATAACACAAAAAAGAGTAAAGTGTCACACTATTCCCTTACAAAAATTGAGCTAACCTTAGTTTCGAATTCTATAAAATAAAAGAAATATAATTTAACTTTACTACCTTCTTTCGACCCTTATTGCCAGATTCTTTAGTATCTTTCGACTTGCATTTTCTCTTTCGATTCCTTTTTTCATTAGTAGCCTAATAATAATAATATTTAAAATAGTTAACATACAAGTTACTATAAAATAGTTAACATACAAGTTTTTTTTTTGGTGCAAATGTAAGTTTATATTAATATCAAAGCTCAAATCCAATATTACATCACTACAATAAGACTACTACAAACATTCAACCATCATCTATCATCCTTCTCCTATCCTACAACTCATAATAATTCCTTATCTCTACACCATACATATTCATAATGTTTCATTTTCCTAAGATCAAGTTGCATTAATCTCGTCCTAGCTTGAACTTTGATCCCCTGAATTAATCTATCTGGCCTAAGAACATAGCCTTCCAACCTACACTTATTCCTACTCATCCATATGCCATAATAAACAGCTACAACCAAAGACCAGAATATTTTCCTGATGAATCCTGCAGGCATGCGCATTCTGATCAGTTCAGCAGGGTAATGACCTCCCCTAGGCTTAACCTGAGTCCAAGCTGTGAGGCAATCAAAACATCTACGTGCATAGCAACAATCCTGGAAGATATGTTTGTGACTTTCAGGGTAGTTCTCACACAGAAAACAGCAAGCTCTTCCTGTGAACCCCATTCTCCCTATCCTATCCAAAGTGAGCAACCTTTCCTTTACTGCCAACCAAAAAATGAAGCAATGCTTTGGGATATTCATCCTATTCCAAACAATGTGACTAAACCTATCTCTAGGTAGATTAGCATCAGCCAGCCACTTATATCCATTGAGAATTGTATACCTATCTCCCTCTTCCTGCCAAATGCCATTTAGATAACCTTCCTTGTAAGTATCTTTGACTGCACATACCTTCCTCCATGCCCAAGAGCTCGAACTACTAGGCTGATAAGTGAGCCAAGGTCTTCCTTTCAAATAAATTGCATCCACCCATTTAATCCAGAGCAGGTCCTTCTTAATCAGAACCCACCAGGCAAGTTTGCCTACAGCAGCCACATTCCAAATTCTACTGTCAACTAATCCCAGACCTCCATTCTCCTTCCTTTGGCACAAAATATTCCAGGAGACAAGAGGAGCCTTAGAGTATGCCTCCTCCCCCTCCCAAAGAAAGTTCCTACACATTGCCTTAAGCTTGTCAAGAACCCCCATAGGAAGAATGAAAATCTGTGCCCAATAAGTATGAATAGTACTGAGCACAGCTTTCACTAAAGTAAGCCTACCAGTGTAAGAAATCTTCCTTCTATTCCATCCTTTAATTCTTGCAATCATCTTTTCAATCAGACCATTACAATCATGCTTTGAAAGTCTCTTATGAGAAATATTCACACCCAAGTACTTAAAAGGCAATCTACCTTTGGTGAAGCCAGTTTGCTGAAGAATGAACTCCTCAGTCTCCTTTTCAACCCCATTCATAATCAATTCAGACTTGTCCTTGTTAATCTGTAACCCAGAAGCTTTAGAAAAACTATTAAAACCTTCAACAATCATAAAGAGTGACTTAATATCTCCTTTACAGAAAATAAGGAGATCATCAGCAAACATAAGATGGTTGAGTTTTAAACCTTTGCAAAGATGATGGAATTTAAACCCAGGAAGACCACCTATAACCTTAAGGATTCTACTCAAATACTCCATACAAAGAGTAAACAATAAAGGTGACAAAGGGTCTTCCTGCCTCAATCCCCTCTTCCCATGCAAATAACCATATGAGTTCCCATTCAAAACAATAGAATAAGAGGTAGTTGTAATGCATTGATGAACAAGCCTAATGAAATGATTAGGAAAGTTCAAACTCTGCATCAGTCTTAAGACAAAATCCCATTCAATGGAATCATATGCTTTCCTCAAATCCACCTTAATCATGCACCTAGCAGAAGAGTTCCTCCTGTGATACAATCTCACAAGATCTTGACTGATAAGGATATTCCCCATTATACTTCTTCCTTTAATGAAAGCAGCTTGAGATGGATTAATAAGACCAGGAAGAATTTTGGACAGCCTATCACAAAGGAGCTTAGATATGATTTTATACACAGTATTACAGCAGGCAATGGGTCTGAAATCTCGAACATTACTAGGGTTTTCCTTCTTAGGGATCAACACTATATTAGTAGCATTGATCTGTTTTAGCAACTTGCCTGAAATAAAGAAGTCCCTGACTGCCAGGCAAATATCATCTTTAATTACCCCCCAACTAGCTTGAAAGAAGCAACTAGTATAGCCATCAGGTCCAGGACTCTTCTCCATGGGTATAGAATGAACAATCCTCCTAATTTCCTCCTCAGCAGGTATGTTACAAAGACCCTCCCAATCCTCTTGTAGGACCTTAGGCCCCTCTCTCATGATATGAGGAAAGAACTCAGAAATAGGAGCACAGGATCCTAATAACTCTTTATAATAATCCTCAAAGGCCTTCTGGATATCCTCAGGCTTATCATACATAACACCACTAATCCCCTCAATTCTGAATACCTTGTTTTGAATTTGCCTCTGCTTAATAATCCTATGAAACATAGCAGTATTCACATCACCATCCTTAGCCCACTGACACTTGGCCTTTTGGCTCAGAAACTCCTCTTTAGCCTTAGCTAACATTCTATAACTCAGTCTAGTTTGTAGCTCCTTATCCATGAGAACACTACTAGTAGGATCAGATTGCAGTTCCTTCTGGCAGTTAATCATCACTTCAAAAGCAACATCAGCATTCCTCTCTAAGTCTGAAAACAGCTCTCTATTCAGACCTTTAAGTAAAGGCTTCAGCAACTTCATTTTGGTAGTCACTCTAAACATTGGGGTACCCTCTAGCTGTTTAGACCAACCCAGCTGCACAATATCCTTATACATCTCAACCTTACTCCACATATTGAAAAACTTGAAAGGCTTCTTTTGACAACTATATACTCCACCCTCCTCTATTAAATAGGGACAATGGTCAAAGTCTCCTTCAGGACCATAATATGCATAAGCATTAGGCCTAAATTGAAGCCAATTATCATTCACCAATACCCTATCAATTCTACTAAACACTCTAGTCCCACTAGGCTGCTTATTATTCCAAGTGAAAAAAGCTCCAACAAATTTAATGTCCCACAACTCACAAGAATTAATAACATCCTGAAAAGGCCTGGTCTCAGCATCCTTAACAGGAAGACCAATCTTCTCACTTGCATTTAAAACATTGTTGAAATCACCTAGAATAATCCATGGTTCCACCATATTAATACGAATTAAATCATTCCACAAAGGAGTTCTTTCCTCAATCTTATTAAAGCCATACACAAAAGTAACAAAAAACCTTCTATTATCAGTTAACTGTTGCAATTGCACATGAATTAACTGATCAGACTTTTCAATGATATCCACCTTACACCTTTGATTCCTCCATAATACCCAAATTCTGCCACCCTCATGACAATCATTATTAGTTACATATGACCAACCATGACAAACATTATCAACCACTTTCTTTAGAGACAAGGATTTCACCCTTGTCTCAAGGAGCCCAAATATCTCCACCTCTGCCTGATGGAGATACCACTTGATATATTTTTGTTTAATCACATTATTTATGCCCCTAACATTCCAAACTCCAATTTTAACCATGATGAGATGAGGAACCCCCATCCCCACCTCCTTTATCAACCAATTCATTCTCCTTCCCCAAAGCACTGTTAAATTGCAACATAAAGCCACTCTGCTGCCCATCAGTCATCCTAGTCTCATGTCTAGTAAGTCTAGTAATAACCCTTGCAGGAGTGAATAAAGCTCCATAGTTTAAAGTAACAGGAGTATTTGCTGGTGTCTCTTCCTTCTCCTTATCTGTCACCACTTCCTTATGTGCAGATATTCTATCTACACTCTTTGATAAGATTGGGAATACAACATGATCATTCATCCTTATACCATCCTCCTTCCTTTTCCAAACTTGTTTTTGCATTACTGGCATTTGTACTGGTTTAGAAACAATGGGTACTCTGTTCTTTCTACAGGCCTCCGACTTGTGACCCATTCCCTTACAAACCTGACACGTGATTGGAACCCAATCATACTCCACAGCCACTCTAATCTCCACTCCATTCTCATCCTCAAAAACAATCTGGTTAGGGAACTGCTGATCCACCTCAACCTCAATTAGAATTTTTGCAAATCCAAGTAAGGTTCTCATCTTAGTAATTTCATCAATTCTCTGAAATTTGCCTATTAATGAGGCCAATTTCTCCAAACATCTATCCCCCCAGAACTTCAATTCTAATCCAACCAATTTAACCCAGATAGGCACTGATTTGACAGAAACCTTGTCCATTCTCACATTGGGATTCCATGGCCTGATAATAACTGGTTTACCATCCATCAACATTATTCCCTTATTCAAGACCAATTTCTGATGCTCTAATTCCTCGAATCTAACCATAAATAATCCACTAGGAAGGAAGGATATCTTAGACACTTTATAATCCTTAAATGTCCTACGAAGAAAACCTTCTAGCACCATTCTAGGAGGATTTGCCCCCATAACATAACCATATATAGCAGAGGACCGATAATTAAGTTCCTCCACTACATCCTCCATAGTTAACTTAAGAACAGTACCTTTTGAGACTTCATCATCCACCTCGCATTCTGCAATCGGTTCCAATTTATCCTCACATGTACGCGCCATCGCTTGCTTCTTCCTTTTAGACACAACCTCTTGCCATTGATTCCCCTGTCCTTCATCTGGCTCACTATGTTCCATTTGTTCTTCATGAAGGCGTGCCTGAACCAAATTCCTAGCCTCAGTAATGATAGTGTCAATGTTTGTGATCGCAGTTTTTTCCGCACTGTTACTCTCCAAAAAATTAGTATTATTATTATTTGACGTATTACTTAAATCTAGAGGATTGTTTATATTTGTATTAATTGATGCATTAATATTTTTACTATTTAATTTTGTGTTAACCTGAGAATGATTGTTAGATTTGTTTTTAGCCATTGCTCAAAAACCAAGAACCCTAGAAAACTTAGAGAATCTTCTCTCTAGCTTTCTCTCTCATCATTCTATTAACATACAAGTTACTATATAATTAATATTAATATTTTGTGTTATCATCCTTTTCTAAACAATCCACACGTAAACATGTTTTCCTGGCTTCTTCTAGGCTTCTTACAAGTATGATACTCTAAACGCTATTGAAATAAAATCAAGTTACCTCATCTTCGCCTAACAATATCAAGGGGCTGGGATCAGGGGTACGTTAAAATTATGTATAGGTAATAAAGCCATGCACAATTAGTCTATGTCAAGCCTATCAACGTTAAAATAGGGTCTCCGAAGCCACGACATCCGTGAGAAACCAAATGCTTCTATTCCTTGTCAAAGGAACCACCTTTCGGCAACAACAATGTCAAACAAGGAAGAACTCACAAGCCAACAATCATTAGCTCCATAATAATCCTATTAATGCAAAAACGTTTAAATCTTCACCTAAATGTCGACCTAATTTAGGGCAGAACCAAATGCAGCATATAAACTTTAACTAACAATCCAATTGCATAGTGTTAAACCAGGGAAACGGGTTTGAGCCGCACTCATAATAAGATTTTTTCATTGGGCAAAAAATTTGAATCCTCCAACAAAGAGTCTTCACTGTTTAAACAAACATTAAAATAATCCAATTATACAGAACATGTTTCATTAAAAACAAATAAAACCACTCAACCCAGATTTACATTAAGTATTTATTTAAGTAATTGTAATCACTTTGTTCAGAATATTAGTTACAGAGAATATTAATTGAATCCCATTTGGATGTCATATTGAGGCCATCTTATTAGCTTGAGTAGAATATGATTACAGGTGTGCTAATATAAACATCGACATTAATAACATCAACTGCTTGTGCAAACCGGCTAATCGGGTATTCAAACATCAGCTGATCAACAAGAAACTACGGAGAAAGAAAACAAACATTCGTAAATAGATGTCAAATTAACAGTTTGAAAGTGCTACATGTTCTAAAACTATATCAAGCTCTTTGTTCAAATCGTATATAACACACTATGATTCTAGTAGTTCTCTAATAGAAAATCATATGAACAAAATAAAGAAGAAACATGGCAGTACGGTGACTACGCCTAGCCGATTCAAACACTCAGTTTTGTGACTATCCCCTAACCATTCCATTACTATGCCTTAAAGTTAAACTTTAAGGCGGTTCAAGATGATAAAACGATTCATATACGATAAAGACGAACAAGTATCGAATATTTGATAAACACAAACAAATTTACATTCAAATAAAAAATGTAATAAAAAATAATAAACATACTTGATTATAATCGGGATTAAAGGAGGCCAGCACGGTAGGTATTGGTGTTGTGTCCTCGTGCGACGATTCGAGAGACTATAGAACAGCGGGGTTAAAGTTGTGCGACAACAGGAGGGAGCAGTAGGGCACGATGGTGATCAAGGAAGCCTCGGCTCCGATTAAGCAGGACACGATGTGGTGTTGGTGAGGGTGCAACAAGAGCAGCAGGTTACGATGGTGGTCGTGGTCGTTGTGTAGTGATGGTGGGGCAGAAGTACGGTATAGTATAGGCAAGGTTTTGAGTTGAAGAAGCTAGGGATGTGTAATTGGTAATTGAAGGGTTTTATGTTGTATATACTTTGGAAGTTTTGAGAGGTTGTAGAAATGAGTTTTTTAAAACTAAATAACATTATTTGCATCGGTTTAAATACAAACTGATGCAACAAAAGTATTATCAAATAAGTCGGTTCTGAAATATAACCGATGTATTTATCCAAATACGTCACTTTTTGATTAAACCGACGCATAAATTAATATTAATTACATCCGTTTTTACAAACAAATGACGCAAAAAGCCTAACTATAGGGCGAAAAATAGATTCCCAATAAAAGAGCTTAGTTTTTGCGTCGTGTTTTGTAAAGCTGATGTATTTCAATTGACGCAATAGGGGTTTTTTCTACTAGTGGCCATTGAAAGCGTAATTGCTCCAAGTACTTGGGAGACATCAAAGCTGGACGGGTTCTTCCAGTTGGTAATGGTCCTTCCCAAAGTTTATGTAATTGATATTCATCTCAACTTTGGTATTTTGATTTAAGTTATTATTCTCACCACCCTCTTTGATTAGATTTATGTCATGAGAAGAAGGACAAGGCAAAACAAGCCTAGGAGGATCTACAAGGAAGGTAGGGTAGCCACCACGTAGCGGAGACCTATGATGGGCTTGGCGATATTTTGCTATTTGTCTTCTATTTACTTATTGCATTTTAATTGTTGGTTTGTTGAACTATTTCATTTCCATATTTTGACATGGAAAGTATTTTGATTTCCTACTTTTGAACAATGGTTGTATTAAAAAGGTGACTTGGTTTTCAACTTATGTCACTTTACTTATGGAATTTATTTCAATGTTTTTAAACCTTATATCATGCAATGTTAGTATCATAGAACGTAAAGTATAATGACTAATTGATCCTATGAAACATATAATGATTGGATAATTATGATTAAACCAAAGTTAAGAATGTGATTCTTATTTTGGATTGTGACTAAACATCACAACTTATTTGATATAAGAAAGATCAATTACACTAGTCAAAATGAGTTAACGAACTCACTCTTGGAGATTTACAATTCATATAAATCCCCAAGATAAGATCTTTAAAACGCTAATGTGACTCCATACGAGTTATGGAAGGGTTAAGAACCCTAAATTTGTTCAAGACATGGATAAGAATCCAAGTATTTAGCTTAAATAGAGTGAGTCTATAGAGAAGCTAGAATACTAAAGTCTAAACAAATAAGTCTAGTATAGATCGCTCAAAGTTCATACGAGCATCCTATCCCATTTATACCTGGAAAGCAAACATGTTTGTGGCTGAGGGATAGAGCTCATAAAGCTATCCGTACAAGCATTTTCTTCATTTTAACCTAGAGAAACAAAACTGTTTGTGGCTAATGGTGCTATCCTTGGTGAAAACAGACGCATTTTCGAAAGGATAGAGTGGGAGAAAATATACCACAAACGAATTCCCTAGGTAGTATGTTTGGGTAGCGCAAAACATTGGAAGGGAAGGGCTGTCATGGTGTTGGGGGTTGTTATTGGGCTCGAATATGAGGGTTGATTAGTGTTGGTATGGGTTTTTGAACATGTGGAGATGGTGAGGTGAGGTTAGGTTGAAATATCATCGAAAATCGGGCCAAATCGATTACGAAACGAGCTTTAAAGATCGTCTCAAAATCGAGTTAATAACTCGTTTTAATATATCCTTATAAACAATAAAAAGAAACGATAAGGTAGACATTATAAAATCGACCTTTAAAGTCGGGTGATAAGTGTTAATTTGTATGATTTTATTCCCTCATTTTAGCTCGATTTGATATGGTTTATCCACTTTAAGAAGTGGTTTTATGAGCTAATCTCTCCTTTGCAGTATTTCTCGTGCTTTAATGTCATTTGAAGGAATTGAATCGTTTCTACTTCAAATCCCGTCATTTGAAGGAAATATGAGCAAGGAGAAGATAAGAAGGACGATTACATGAGGTTAAGATGGCATGCTATAAAGATCTAGAGGTTCCGAGTCAAAGGGAACAAGTTTCAAGTCATTCCGAGCTCATATGCACAAGTTGCGACGGTTTTGCTATTCGTCGACGAAAGTCGTCTCAAACCTCATGCTCCGACCCTTAACCCTTGGGGACATGTGTTGGAGCCAGTGTCCTCCACAGTTAGTGCAATAACATAAATAAATCTCTGTAGGTTCACAGGGTATACTTTGTATAATAATCAGTTGATTAACGTTTATCAATAACGGTTGGCTTGCTAGATAAGTTTGACGTTATTGTCATACAGATGGCGGTGATCAACAGGTCCCTAAAAGTCACACCTATAAGATGTGTTTGAGAGATGTGATTATTTGAAAAAATGATCATATTGATGCCCTAATATATGACTAAAAGGTTAGTTAGTGTATTTGACTAAAAGGTTAATCAATGTGATGATGAGACGATTATTTAATAATGATTAAATATAGTTAGCTGAGACGAATTAACTGTAATTCGTAAATTGAATATATAATGTTATATTTAATTGTTGTATACAATGTAAGCTAATTAAACATAAACCGTTATAATTAATTGGCAAATTATAAATATACGGATATTTATAATTAATGTTGTATTATAATGTCGGTCCTTGACAAATGACGATTATAATATATTGCATTATATCGGAAGCTAAAATGACCGAAACAAAGTGTCCAGATACACTCGGTTTTTCCGGTCAATGGGTAGTTATTTGAGGAGACTAAATCTCCTCATATAAGACCTAGGAGTGCCGTGAGAGAGGGAGAGAAGCAAGGAGAAAAATTCTAACCTAATTTCTACACTCACTTGTGCCTCCACCACACAAAACACAAAAACCTAAAGTTAACAGTAACTTTTAATTATCTTTCTAGCAAAGGAGAAGGGCATTTCTCGATCAATCTTGGGTGAGACGATTAGGAGGATATCTACTTTGATATCTGTTCTTAGGCCGAATTTTGCTAGGACCAAAGGTTAAATTCACTTTCTCTAAATTTTATATTGTTTTCATATTAATGACTCGCAATTCATATTCTATAATTTTGTTATAATCCTAATTTTTAAGGGGATGTAAACAGTTATTTCCCACAACAGGATCAAGCTCAAATAGGGGAGGAAATGAGGCCCAAGAGGTGTTAGTTACGTCCCCGTTCGAATCTAAAGTCAATGGAGTCAAGGTAGATCAAGTCACGTACCAAGGGAAGATCAAACGAAAGTCAAAGTTCTGAACAGACAAAATACCTGATCAGGGATCCAAAAACCCGATCGGGATTATTGGATTCTACGCATCTTCTCTTCATCTCCCTCTCTTTAATGCAAGACTTAATGGCTTGTTTAATGGGCATGAATCCGGACGCATTTGGGCAGGCTCTCAACCCTATAAATAGCCTATGCATCACACACAACTAAGATGTACAAAAACACTTCTCTCTTTAGTTTAGTTTTTCTTCTTTCTCTCATCTTTCTTAGTTTAGTTTAGTTTTAGTTTTCTCTAGTTTAGTTTAGTTCTAAGTTTCCTTCAATTGTAATTGTTCTACTTGTAATTGAAACTCAAGTTTTTGGGTTTGCATTTCCTATCAAGTTCTTATTCCATTTCAATCTTTGCTCATCCTTTCCGGTAATCCTTATTCTTGTTTTTACATTATAGTTTCATTTTCTTTTAGTATTTCCTTTATCATGTTTACCATTCTTAGTTTTATAATCTTAGTTTCCCTTTCATTGTTAATCATGCATAACTAATCTTTGTTCTAGGGGAAGGGTTAACATTTCTAATTAATTTATAAGTATAAATTGATTCCGGTAGAATCGTTCTTTGTTGTCTCTATTTCTTGCTTGAATCTCGTGATAGACTTTGTTAAATGGCCATAAACAATTGTTTGTACTTGTCAATTTCCGTCTCAAGGGCGAGAGTCGAGATGAAAATTAAAGGACTGGCAAGAATAGTTTAATGACCTAGCAAGGCTGAAAAGACGTTAGGACCCGTTAAAAAGTTGGTATGAATCCGAAAGGAATATACCATTTAAAGACTTGGACAACTATGATTTTTCTAAACCCGTAATCAAATTTGCTTTTAAATTGATTAGCATGTGAACCCCGATCCCTAGATCCTTTTCTTTATTGTATTGTTATCATTTTTATTATAGCATTTATTAATTAGTGACAAACATTTTCCAATCGTACAAGATAGAGTTCTAACCATAACTATTCACAAGTATCTCCCGTCTCCCCGAGATCGACCCCTTACTTCCCTAATTACATTAATTTGTTGTTAGCCTAGTTTGGGTAATTATCTTTGACCAGGGCTTGCGACAGGCCCGATCAAATTTTGGCGCCGTTGCCGGGGAGCACGGTTTAGTTTTCCATTTTCTTGTGATTTTTATTGCAATTAGTTTTATCTAGTCTTTAGGAACCCAAATTCCTTTAGCCGTTTCTTGATTTTTCATCCTAGCTTTTCAATCTTATGCCCAGATCTTCTAGACTAGGGACTCATATCTCTTTAGACCCCGATCTAGAAAGAACTCTGCGTAGGAGAAAAAAGCTATTCAACGAAATCTCAAAAGCTTCTGATACTTCAAGTTTAGATCGTATTCGTGAGAAATACTCGTATATTCTATCTAACCTTGAAGGAGAAGAAGATCCATTCTCATCTCCATTCTCAAAAACCAATCAATTTTCAAACAACACTCCATCGTCATCTTCACAAAAGAAAATGGTTCGACTTTCAGACCATTCCAAGCCAACTGCAGATACACTTCCTAGGGGTATCGCTACACCCCAAATCACTGCCCAAAACTTTGAAATCAAACCTGCCTTCATCAATTTAATAGAAAGAAGTCAATTTGGTGGCAATGCCACAGAAGATCCCAACCTTCATATTCAAAACTTCTGTGACTATTGCTCCACAATTAGACAAACTGGAGTATCCCAAGAGCAGATTAGGGCAATGCTCTTTCCCTTCTCTTTAACAGGAAAGGCAAAACTTTGGATCAATAGCCTTGACCGAGTTGCCTTAGGCATAGCCGACTGGGATGGTCTAGCTCTTGCTTTCTATCAAAAGTACTTCCCACCAGAACGAACCGCACTCTTACAGAGTCAAATTACTGGATTTCGTGAGAGAGACGATGAAACCCTTTATGAAGCATGGGAAAGGTACAAAAAATTACAAAGAGAATGCCCTCATCATGGCCTTGATTCATGGTTCTTAGCTAGCACCTTCTACAACGGTTGTTGTGCCGAATCGCGTCGTATCCTCGACTCCGCTAACAATGGTCGTTTCGATTAAATCGATGTAGAAATAGCTAGTACAACTATCGAGTCAATGGCAATCCACGACTCTCAGTATAGCAACTCATGTGCTATGCAGCTCAAAACCATGCAGGACGATTCAAGTAAAGTAGTACTCCTAGAAGCCCAATTAGCCCTTCTGCAGCAACAAGTAGGAAGCTCTTCCCAATCCAAGGAACATGTTAACGTCACTAACCACGTAGTGGTATGTGAGACATGTGGGGTTGGAGGACATAGTTTTCAAGAATGTAGGAGTTCGCTAGAGCAAGTCAATGCCTATCAAGCTTATAGGCAGGGCAATGCTTTCTCTAACTTCTATAACGAGAACACAAAGAACCATCCTTTTTTGTCCTACAAAAGCACCAACATTCAAAATCCCCACCATCAAATTCAACAACCATTCATACCACATCAATAGAAGCCCTATAGTTTACCTGGTTTTCAAAACCAGAGACCTCTATTTCAACCTAACTTCAATCAACCTTACCAAAACCAACCTCAACACCAACCACCCCAAAATCAAAGCCAACCTAATGACTCAAGCTTGAGCAAAATTGAATCCATGCTTCTCCAAGTTGTTCAAAAACAAGATTCAATGTTTGCTCAACTTCAAAAGAGTGATCAAGCTCAATTTGCTGCCATCAAGATGCTTGAAACTCAAATGGCCCAATTGGCTGCCTCTAATGCCCAAAGAAAACAAGGCCAACTCCCACCTCATGGTGAGCAACCAAGGGACACCGCTAATGCTATCACCCTTAGGAGTGGTACCACTTATAAGGAACCTCAGCAACCCAAAGAACCAATAGTTGAGCCTACACAAGTAGAGAGCCAAAAAGATTCTCAACCATCCACCGCTAAGGAAGCGGAAAACAAACCTGAAAAGAAGGATGAACCTGAAAAGGAACCCATCAAAATGCAAGTTCTATTTCCCCAATGCTTGAGGAGAAATCATAAGGAAACCCAGTTCAGCAAATTCATGGAAGTAGTCAAAAATCTCAAAGTAACGGTTCCCTTCACTGAACTAATCACTCAAATCCCTTCTTACACAAAATTCATGAAGGATATCTTAACTAAGAAGAGGACTTTAGATGATGTCGAAATCATAGCATTCACAGCTGAATGCAGTGCTTTATTGCAAAATAAGTCCCCTCCTAAGTTAAGGTGTGACACCCTCAAATTTGCGGACAGAAAAAAATATTTAACTAAATAAAAGATGATAATACATAACAAAGGTGTCTTAAATAAAAAGGTTCATAACAAAAAGGAAATAATATTATACAAAAGTAATATCCAAAACGGGAGACATATCTCCCGTATAAATACGGAAAATAAAAGAGTGTATAATAATATACAATCCTAAGAACCGAATATAGGTCCAAGGTAAATACTTCGCTCGCTAGCTCGTCAATGTACCCAAGATCTCACAAAACCTGCCAACCGCATTAACTATAAACACGGAAGCCACCGTCAGTGGGGAGTAACTCCGAGTTCCCCCGCCCCGAAATGTCAGTTTAATAAAACATGAAAACAAAAAGAGATGTAGATGGAAATACAACATAACATATACGCTATGCTTTTCATGTTATGAAAACAAATAACTACATATAACCTACTAGCATATGAAAGCTAATCATGTCAACCGTATAAAAATCTATAA
Organism: Heliosperma pusillum; assembly: GCA_022085475.1. Taxonomy (NCBI): domain Eukaryota; kingdom Viridiplantae; phylum Streptophyta; class Magnoliopsida; order Caryophyllales; family Caryophyllaceae; genus Heliosperma; species Heliosperma pusillum. Next base: position 16,518 of record JAIUZE010073050.1, read on the forward strand.
CAAGAGGTAGGGAAGCTGGTATGCTAAGCTCAGATGTTTACCTCGTTTAAAAGGCCATTATACCCTAAACCCTAATCCAAACATAAAATCCATGTGAACAGTTCACAAAAACCGTGTAATCCCAACTCTATCAACCTTAGACGGCTTGCATCTCACCTTCTAAGATTCATAGAATCATCAAACATGAAAGACCAATACGTCTAGAAACAGGCATAAGTTCTTATTACAGTCAATAGTCGACTTCTGTAACTCGAGGCTATACCACAAGGTAGGAAAACATCCTAGTCCTAGACTGATCAGACCTAGCGACAACAGCTAACCCATTCCCTGTCTCATTACCAACAGTACATGAGAATCTCTACTAGGCGACCCCCTAAGCAGAGTTGGCTAGTACTTACGCTGGCTCCATTCCCAAAGTGGAAGCAATTAGGCAGCCATGCCCCCGGCTTGGTATCAAAAGGCCCAAGCCAGTGACACAAAAGCTATCAAGCCATGAACATATCCTCGTTAAAGATAGTAAGGCCTATCAATGTCATGGTCCAAGATACTCATTTAGAATTAGAATGGTCAAGACGCCATATACTCATAATTCTCTATGGGTACTTAGTCAACACGACACCAACCATATAATCAAACAGTCACGGGAAAAACATCCTATCATGTGACTAATTGCATATAAATCATAAACAAATATCATATCGCCTCATATCTACTAAGGCTAATTCATTAATTAAATACAACCTTACTTGAAGACAAATCCCCGACCCGAGTCCCGCGACGGGTCATCAGTCAAAACGGGGCTGACTAGATCTTAGTTTGACCAAACCCGTTTGGTCAAACCGGCTAGAAACAGAGTCTTTACCAATTAGACTTAGACAAAAATCAACATATTCATTACATGTTATTTTATTAAAACTTCTAACATGTGAATTATTAAATCTTACGAAAAACCCGCTTGACTTAAAGGATATCAAATTAAACTACGATCTCGTATTATAATTTCTAACATGTGAGAAATAATAATTTTATGAAAAAACCTTTTAATTAAATATTTTATTTATTAACATTTCTCACTTGCTAAATATTACAAAACACGATAAAATAACAATAACTCAAAAACCGTCACAAGTCCAAAGTGAGGACTCATGGGCTGATTTGGGCCGGACAAGACACGGGCCTGGACTGGGCCCACGGCCTGGTTTGGGCTTGTTTTGGGTCGTCATTTTTAAAACCGTTTCTTAATATTTCCCGCATGCTTAACATATTTAAAACCCGTCAAAACAACAACAAAACAATCTAGTATCGACACAACCCACAAGGACCAAACATGGACCAACCAGACCGGGCTGGACCGGGTCTGAACCGGCCTGGTTTGGACCGGTTTTCAGGCCACCATACACGGCCCAATCTCACGGCCACACCAACACCATTTCCAATTATTTCTAACATGATTTTTATTAACAACATCCATTTTTAAACATCCAATTCAACCATCAACATACAAAAATCATGATTATGAACAAATCATTCAAATATGTCTAGAACACTAATCATGCTAATTATTCATACAACATAATAAAAATAACTACTTATCATGTTACTACTTAAAAATCATAAGTAACAATAATATAAACTAAAACAAAAGATACAAAGGTATGTAACATTAATTCGTCGAGTAACTCGGAATCGTTACCTTAGCTAGCAAAATCAAGTAGCACCAAAATAAGAAGTAAAGAAAAATAAGAAACCCGTCTTCTAATCTTCTCCTAAAATATACGAGTCACCAAACTCGTCTTCAAAATCTTCCCCTATAAGAAATGACAAGAATTACATTATTAGAATTAAAACTTGATTTTTCCATAATTAAAGTGTTGAAAACGATTTTGTCGGAATTGAAAATAAACCGTACTTGAAGATGGAGAGCGAAGAGGAGATTCTAGAAATATAAGTTAGGACGGATTTGAATAAGAAATGAAGGTTTTGTGACGATTTTGCTCAAGAACGACGAAGAACGACGAAGAACGATGAAGAACGATTAAATAAAGTATTAATTAGATCTTACGTTGATTTATTGAAAAATGAAAAAGTAGTTAGTGAGTAAAGTGGGGTGGGAGTGCCGTGTAATTATAGGGAAAAATGGAGTCGGGTTTTGAAATTGTTGTTACGGAATTGACTCGGGTTTTATCATTATAATAAGGTAATTAATTAGATATTAAGTTAATTAAATCAAATATCTAGATATTATGTTATTGTAATCAAAAGAAAGAAAAATATCAAGCTCTAAGAGAGGAAGAAGAGCCGTGTGGTTTGGTGATAATCGGGTCTGTTTTGTAAACGATTTGTGTAATTTAAGTTAACGGATCGATAAAGTTATAAATATCTTAGATATTATTATTAGTTTAATCATATTAATTAAAAATATCTAAAGTGAGTGGAAAAAGGTGACATGGGCGTGTGACTCATGCCAAAGTCGAGTTTCGGGTTTGTTTCGGGATTTAAGATGACTCGGGAATAGTTAAATGACGCTCGGGTTTAAATCGTAAAACTTTCTCTTTAATTCCGAATAAATTCAAAATAATTATATTAAATTATCATAAATCCAAATAAATCTTAATAAAAATAAATTAAAAATATTATTTTTTTTGAATAAAATTTCGGTCTTTAAGATTACAAGGCGAGTCGGAAAAAGTCAACGAAAGTCAAAGTTGACTTAAAAACGGGATTCTCATGGAATCTCCCAGAAATTCCAAATACGAACTCAGAATTTCCAAATTCGACTGGAAACAATAAATTCTAAATTAAAACTTAAGTTTGCTGAAAAGTATCCGTAAAATATTTTTTCTAGAAAAATAGGGTACTTTTCGAGTTGTTACATAAGGCATCCTGGTAGTTTCTCTATACCTTGCACTATAGGCACCTACACAATCGATAAAGCTCTATGCGATCTAGGTGCCAGTGTAAGTGTCATGCCCTATTCCATATGCGAAAAGTTGAATATGAGAATTCTCAAATGCATTAGTATCACTCTGCAAATGGCAGATCGTTCTCTAAAACAACCTATGGGAGTTTATTCCAGTCGATCTAGGAAGGCCATTTCTATTCGATCTAGGAAGATTTTTTATTCCAGTCGATTTCATCGTGCTAGATATGGCTGAAGATTCGCAAATCCCTATTATTTTAGGAAGGCCATTTCTACACACTGCGGGAGCAGTAATCGATGTCAAGAATGGAAAATTGACAATAGAAGTAGGTGATGATAAAGTTACCTATAACTTAAACAGTGCTGAAAAGCCCTATTCTTGAAGAGCCTTGTTGTTTCCTTGATATTGTCGACTCAATTATTGATGAATCTCTGTATCCATCAATAATTGAGGATCCTTTAGAAGCAATCTTATTGTTGGAGGATATCTCTGAGAACGACAGTTTTGAGATCTGTGAGCTGGAAAAGGATCTAACTGGAAAAGAGATACCGTCAGAAGAAGTTGAAGAGTTCATAAGCTTAATTGATACTCCTGCCAAGGCAGAAGTACATAAACCCGAACTAAAACCTCTTCCCTCAAATCTAAAATATGCCTTTTTAGATGAATCTGAATATTGCCCAGTCATAGTGAGTGCTCTCCTAGATGAAAATCAGTTAACCTCACTATTGACTATCTTGAAAAAACATAGAAAGGCAATAGGATACAAACTTGAAAATTTAACAGGCATAAGCCCCGACTTGTGCATGCATAGAATCAACTTAGAAGAAGGCCAAAAACCTTGCCTTCAAGGTCAACGCCGTCTTAATCCCAACATGCAAGAAGTAGTTAAAACTGAAGTTATGAAATTGCTAGATTTTGGCATAATCTATGCAATCTTTGATTCTAAATGGGTTAGCCATGTTCAAGTTGTTCCCAAGAAAGGAGGAACAACAGTAGTCAAAAATGAGAAGAATGAGCTCATCCCCACAAGGATTGTGACGGGATGGCGTATGTGTATTGACTACAGGAAGTTGAATCAATCAACTAGAAAAGATCATTATCCTCTACCCTTCATTGATCAAATGCTAGAGAGGTTAGCTTGCCACAAATATTTCTGCTATCTAGATGGTTACTCAGGATTTTTCCAAATTCCTATCCACCTTGAGGACCCATAGAAAACCACCTTCACCTGTCCCTATGGTACTTTCGCTTATTGCAGAATACCATTTGGCTTGTGTAATGCACCTGCCACTTTCCAACGTTGCATGACTAGTATCTTTTCAGATTTTGTTGAAACTATCATGGAAGTGTTCATGGACGACTTTATCGTCTATGGCATTTGGCTTGTGTAATGCACCCCGATTGGAACATCTCCCTATCGATTGGTTTATGGAAAGGCCTGTCATCTCCCTGTCGAGTTAGAGTACAAAGCTCACTGGGCTATCAAAGAACTCAACTTAGACACTAAGCTTAGCGCTGATAGACGACTTTTGCAACTCAATGAGCTAGAAGAATTTTGTTTGCAAGCTTACGAGAATTCTAGGATCTATAAAGAGAAAACGAAGCGTTGGCACGACAAGAGGATAATCAGAAAAGAATTTAATGTCGGTGACCAAGTACTTCTCTTCAACTCCCGTTTGAAAATTTTTCCGGGAAACCTTTGATCACGATGGTCTGGACCATTCACTGTCACATACGTAAGAAAATACGGTTATGTGGAAATAATGGCTAGTAATGGTGAAAAATTCAAGGTCAATGGACACAGACTGAAACTCTACTATAGCAATTCTATCATCCGATGCTTAGATATTGTCTATATAGAGCGTCAATCCCCAACCAAATGATTTCATAGAAGAAGTCGTCGAGCGAGACGTTAAATCAGCGCTTCTCGGGAGGCAACCCGTGTTTTCCCTTTCTTTTTTGCATTTTATTTTTGCTTTTCCCTTTTTCGTTGTTTTTTAGATTTTTTGTAGATGAAAGAGTTTTTGAAGAATATACGAAGACCTTCCTTGTCAAGTCCAACAGACTAGCTTGGAGGAGTCCGCGCTGACTAGTAAGCTTCACTCTCTTTTCATCTTTTTCCCTTTTTACCCTTCTTCCCATTGAGCATCTCGTTGCATATTTAGTCTTTGTGCTCACATTGAGGACAATGTGATGTTTAGCTTGGGGGAGGGATTGCATTTTCCCATTTTGCATTTTAGTTGTTTATATTTTTCAACTTTTTGAATAAAGAAAAGAGAGAAATTTTAAAATTTTGAACACAATTGAATGCTTTTCATGCTTTGCTTGCTTGTTTATTATGCTATCATGTTACATTTCCCAAACTTAGAGCTTTCAAACCATAATGATTCAATATTCATTGAATTTTGCATACATGGGGAAGTCTTGTACACAGTAGGCATGGAATGAATATATAGATAAGTACGCTTGATCTTGACATTTGGCAAGTTACATATATTGTAAGGTAGAACCTTCTTCGACTGGTACATCTATAACCAGTCTCATTTAGGTGTGTGTAGTTCTCCTTGTGATGTGTGTCATGTCAAAACGCATAAGTATGGTTCTCATTTCATTCCTATAAGCATTGCATTCATGATTCACTAAGATTTGAAGCCTTTTCACTTTAAATTGCCCCTCAAAATAAGCCCCTTCATACAAATGTTTCACAAAATAATAGCTACATATAAAAACTGCCTACCTTTTGAGCTAGTAGCTAGACTACAGTGTATGGGTGCTCTTTTGAGAACATTTGTTCCTTGATGACAAAGTGAATTTGGGAGAACGAAATTGTTCAAAAAAAAAAAAAAAAAGTGATGTTATGTTCAAAAGAAAAAAGAAAAATAGAAAAATGATGAAATAGAAAAAAAAGAAAAATCGAAAAAGAAAGAAGAAGAAATAAAAGAAAAAGTTGTGAGTATCTCCTCAAAATGTCAATTATATGTTTAGAAGGAGTTCACTCTTGTGTTTCGTGTGTAATAAGCCAATCAGTTCCTTCTGGCTTCGTTTTTCGTCTTCTGGGGAATTAATCGAAAGTTTGGATTGAGTATTCATTTATCATTGGTCAGTTGCTAGCTCATTCTAACCTTCACATTGACCATAACTATTTGTCCACCTTTCACCCATTTCCCAAAGCCTTATTCATTTCTTTTTCGGCTTCTTTTTTATGTGCATTGTGATCTTTGACTTGTGTTTTGAATTGTTTACCATATTAGACTGCAGACACATTTTCCTAAGTCGTAGATAGGTGAGTGTCTCAAAAACATCTACTTATAAAGAAATCACCTTTTACATACAATGAGTGTTCGAGTGTGCCGTGA
>JAIUZE010073067.1:0-12017 GCA_022085475.1 Heliosperma pusillum
TTTTTGTAGGAATCTGATGATTGAAAATGATGAGTTGCAAAATGGGTAAATTGTATTCTCTTGAGGATTTGGTTTATTAGTAGAGTAAGTGATGTCGAATTCTTGTAGATCTTCCTGCCGACTTCATCGTGATCTTCATATCCCTAAGAGTTGATTTGTTTCGTTTTTGCGTATTTTGTATATATTTTGGTACCCTGAATTGTGTGTGAGAAGTGCGAGTCGCTCTTTGTACGTGTAATGTGTTCTTATTTTGATTTTATCTTTGAGAAAACTTTCGAATTTACATATTGTGTTTCTAATTTAACGTTTTAAAGAAGTCTAAAGATGGTTTGTGTACCCTCTTTTTGGAGAAAATGGATTTCTTTTGCTTTTCTATTTGGATTTTGCGTTTGGTTGGATGTTTGCACTTGTTATTGGAGACGCGTCTGATAACTAGTCCTGCACTTACTAACGTTGTTTTGAAATTTTGATTTCACTATTTCGACTTTGCTTTTTGGATAATTAGAGTTCTCGTTCGCGACGAGCATTCTTGAGATCCGTAAGTAAAGTTTCACACTTATGAAAAATTTCCTTAAACCGTTTCGAGAAAAACATCATTTCATAAATGTTTTCCCTTGTAAAAGCTTTCGTGTTGATTTTGTAAACCGATTCTTGTCTTTGATACTTTTATTTTCTACTCTCAAGTTTCGAGGACGAAACTTTTTAAAAGGTGGGGTGATTGTAACACCCGGAAATGTACCCTATTTTTCTAGTAGAAATATTTTACAAAATCTTTTCAGCGAATTTAAGTTTTAAATTAGCTTTTTATGTTTCGAGTCGAATTTAGAATTTCCGAGTTCGTATTTGGAATTTCCGCAAGATTCCATGTGAAACCCGTTTTAAGGCGTCTTTGACTTTTCTTGACTTTTGAGTCGTCTTTGACTTTTCTTGACTTTTGAGTCGTCTTTGAATTTTCTTGACTTTTGAGTCGTCTTTGACCTTTCTTGACTTTTGAGTCGCCTTTGACTTTCGTTGACTTTTCCGACTCACCCTTTACTTATACTCCCTCATAACCTATTTTTCCCTCACAACTCAACATCTCCTTCTTCCTCATCAAACCACCAAAACCTAAAACCCTCTTTGATCCGATCTTATAATCATCATACCGCATTCGTTCTTTGACGGAATTCACGTAAGTTCGTCTCATTCATCCCCTCTTACCTTCCTCTATCCGTATTGGTAATAAAATTACCGTCTTTCTCGCTTTTTAAATTATCCGTCTTTCTCAAGGTGAAGTATATTCATCTTATATTTCCTAATTGTAGGTGGAGACTACTAGGAAGGCTTTGTAATCGATTAAAGACGCGTAAAGGTAACGGTGAAGGGTTACTCGGTATCATTTACGTGTTTTACATGCTTTATATGTTAGAATTCGTATTTAGAATATGATTTGTAAGCTTAGGAATTATGTTATGGATGATGATTGTTGTTATTTGATGATTTTTGATGATGAATATTGATTGTTGTTAGTTAATAGAAGTAAATTATGAAAATTGGAAATGATAGAAATGGTGTTGTTGTTCTCGGGTGGATTCGTGCAAATTCACAGCACCGACCCTTTTTTGTAGAATGATCGTACTCCTTTGTTACTTGCTTGTTTTGGGCTTGTGACCACTCGTTGGAACCGTAAGAGGATAAGCTATCACCCCGACTTGGAATTTCTGAATTTCCATATCTAGAACTCTAGTTATGACAGTTTGAAGTGAACACTTGTTTAAGTTAGTTTCCAAACTTGTTGTTTTGGAGAGTTATCTTTGTTTCTTATTTATTATGCTTCTTAAACTTGGTCTAATGCTTGGGTATCATGTATTGATTCATGTTTTGGATATATGATATTTTCCTTCGCTTGTATCACATGTTTTGTGACGTTTTTGCTATGTCCCACTTTGGACATCGGTTTTTTACAAATGTTTACGTTTGACACTATTTTGTCCTTGTGCTAGAATGAACTCTCATTTTTCCCGGCCTACAACCCTTATAACTCTTAGACTTGAATGTCGGAGCGATGGGGTGTATCCTTGATGCTTGTATGCAGTTTTAGTGGGATATGACGACGTTGTTAGTAGGCGAACGCATTCGTTGAATCGACCCTACCGTCAAATGGTTTATACTGCGATGTGGGTTTATTGCAGGTAGCGTCTACTTTCCTTTTGCCTTAGATCTCTCTTTCCGCCTCTTCTGTGGTTTAGCCGAATTGGGGTACTCGACGTCTTTGTATGATCGAGTCTTGGATGTGGACCGTCTTACCACATGTCGAATCGGAACATGTCTTATTCCGAGAGTCTGGCCAGGTTTAGTATTGGATGTGGAACGTCTTACCACATGTCGAATCGGAACATGTCTTATTCCGGGAGTCTGGCCAGGTTTAGACTAGGACCGTATTATTATCGTCGTCCTACCGAGAGGATTAGAGTCTTGTGTGTACGAAACGTCTTATCGTACATGATTCCGGAAAACGTCTTATCCCGTGAACTTGTTTGTCTAGGTCATGAGTATACGAAACGTCTTATCGTATACGGTTCCGGGAAATGTCTTATTCCGTGAGCTTCCATTGGCTTGTCTTGCTATTGTACACGATGCTAGTGCGTTTCATTTACCGTGAGAGATGTCGTCAATATATTGGTATGGTTGGATGAATATTATATGATTGATCATTGAATGACTTGGTGTGGTTTGTTTGTCGAGTCTCAATCTTATCAAACTTATACCGCTAACGGTGAGATGTAAGCCCTAGTGAGCGTATTCGGTTGCCTAAGAGTGTCTTCCCCGAGTCTTTGAATAACATGATGGTTTCGGATTTGATTTCCACATGATCTTATCATTATCTATAGAATTGCCTATCTATTCTTATTGTACCTCACATGTATATCTATATATGCATGATCTACTTTTGTATTTCCTTATATGTACGTTTAATGTGATATGGCTGGGAGAACCCGGAGTTACTCCCCACTGACTGTGGCGTTCATGTTTTTCATGAATGAACAGGTTGCTTGCGTGGATTGACTTTTTGGATATGATATTTTGGGGTTCGGGTGTGAGCTAGCGGGCGTTGTCCCTGGAAGATTAACCTCTAGACGATTTTAGCTTATTTGCTAAACACTTGTTCTTTGTTAACATTTTGAGAGACTCCGTCTCTTTGTTATTTTCCGCACTTAGTTGTAATATTTTGACACTCCTCGTTTTATTTAACTTGCATGTATAAAAGTTTTTAAAAACTACCTATTTCCGCAATATAATTCACATGCTTGTTTGTTTATTATTTCCGCATTCGCGAGGGTTGTCACAAGTTGAAGTGAGGAAGACCTCGATCGAGCTATATCTTTGCTCGATCGAGGGATAGCTGTGGACAAGTTTGTCGATCGAGAGAAGGAAGTCTTCGATCGACTGATACTCTCGAATAAAAGCCTCGATCGAAGGGACTATTTCTTCGATCGCGTGGAATCCATCACGGGCCTTAAGTCCGTAGATTAATTAGGGTTTAGAGTCGTGTTATGCATTATATAAGACTCTTATTTTCGTCATTAAGATGATCATTCATCATTATCATCTACTTAGAAGACACTAATCTTTCACCATTAGTTTCTGAACTTTGTTAATCTTTTAGTTTACACTTGGGTTAATTATCGACGTGGATTTGTTCTTTACGCCGGATTTGCTAAAGATTGTAAACTCTTTTCTCTCCTTTATTCTTAACCTTTAGTCTTAATTTTTGTTTTACCTTTCTCTTAATTGCTGCGTTATTGCTTTATGCTTGTTAATTACGATTATATCATGTCTAATATCATATATTCAATCGTCTTTATTAGCATCGTTAATAGCATGAGTAGCTAACTCCCTTGTATGTTAGGATGAGGAAAACTGTAGTAAAGGCATGATAGGATAAACTATTTTAGTTAGTCTTGAATCTGAGAATTAATCTAAGCAATTTAATTTAGGTTAGTTGAATGAGTGCACGCAAGAGACTAGCTAGGTAGTTAACCCCGACCTGGATCGAGATATTGGAAGGGAAAGGCTTGCTTAGAATTGATAGGTGACTCCTAAGAGGACGAGAGTTAATTAGGAAAATTCTTAGGGTGGTTTGAGACCGAGAGGAGAAAACGATTGCCCTTCTCATTGATAGATTAACTGACTTAGTTGACCCATAGATGCCGATATTGCAGTAGACCGAATCCTAGCATATTCTTCTTTTATCTGAGTTATTTCGTGTTAATCTCTACTTTTATTTCTCTTCCTTTAAATCTTATTTAGTTTAGTTTAAAACCAATTCAAAACCCCTAGATTGTGACTAGCAGATTTAGATTACAGTTAGTTAGTTTCCTCCCTGTGGAGATCGACCCTACTTCCACTATCTTCTTTAGTTAGTAGACTTAGGCTTTTAATTTGGTGTACAACGACTCGCATCACCCATCATTAGGGCCCTTAATTGGGAATATCTGTTTAAGCTCATGATGGATGCTAGTGACTTTGCTTTAGGGGTTCTTCATGGTCAATGGAAAGAAAAAGATCCATATGTGATACAATATGTAACCACTCTTCTCATTGAAGCACAAAAGAATTGTACCACTACCGAGAAGGAATTTTTGGCGGTGGTCTATGCCTTAGAGACGTTTCGGTCTTATTTGTTGGGAACAAATATTATTATTTATTTTTAAGTTTATGGATCCGGTACTCAAGGGAGGAGGGGGTGAATTAATTACTCATTTTACGGATTTCGTTCCTTAAGAAACTTAAAATGAAATTATCAGTACTGATTGTAAAATGAACAGTTAGTCGTACTGTTCAATCGACTTGTCTATATTGTACGTGATAATTTACTGAAATAAAACAAAAACAAAAGCAATAACGAATATAATAAAGCAAATCGTGATGGATAAACACAATAGAGTATAGGTAGAGTCTTTGTGTTTCCGGAAGCGTGCACGATTATAAAAAGCAATTATCAACATAAAGCAAATCAAAGAGAAACAAAACACAAGCGATTTTTAAGTGGTTCGACCTACACTCTTAAGGTCTACGTGCACTATCTCTCTTATTAATGTTTCTTTAATAATCGACCCCGACTAAAAAGAAATCCCCACAACCTACTCCGGTTGTGCGAGTCGAGTACAAAACCCTTGTACCCCAACACCGCACAACTAACTCTAGTTGTGTAGACTCGAGTGCTAAACTCTTAGCACCCTAAAGCTCTCTCTTTAGATATAAAATATTACAATCAAATGTATCTTTTTCACAATGTCTTCATATAAGACTAATAGAGACGAAATGGAATTCCTTATATCAAGAGAATCGAGCAATACAGAACAGACTTGCAAATTAAACAGTCTCACGAACTGATCGATACATAGACAGACACCTTTTCAAACAATATTTGCAAAATGAGTTTAAAATCTTAAAACACAAAAACCTAATTTTGGAAAAACTTTAAAGCACGTGAAAATGATAGTTTTTTCTGAAATAATAATCTTGTATTCATAGGAGAAGTGCTAGTAACTAAATCTCCTAAATTTAAGCAAAAAGATAATATATCTTGAGAAAATAATGATAGAATATTGTAAGATAACAAAAAGATCTTTTTACTTATTTTCCAAGCAAAAATAACTTCCAAGATTCTAATCCTTAAATTCAATTATAAACTGAAAGTTTATTTGCTGGGATATTTTGTTCAAAGATTATATTGTTTATAAAATATTTTATTTCGAAATATCTTTTAGGAAAAGAGTTTGGAAAATCTTTTCAGCAGTGTCCATGAACCAGATCTCAAGTGAAGAGTTCAGCAGACTGTTCAATTATTGCTCAGTAATATTTTTGTTTGTTCCTTTACTTTTACAACAGACATGACACTAAACAAAGACACACTTCTCTTCAAGCTTCATCTCTTCATTAAATATCCTTTGAACCTATACATACTTGAAAACACACATATTAGTAGCACAAGGAAAACATTATACGAAATACTTGTGATCATCAAAAGAACTAACATATCTCAACAATTCCCCCCTTTTTGATGATGGGAAGTCTTTCAAATTACGTTCCCCCTCAAAATATGATTTCTCTTAAATGTCCTTGAATGAAGCTTGAAAGTAAAGACCAAAGTAGAAGAGAATAACAAATGTCAAGATTTAGTTAAACCGCTAACCAACAAGTGCCAATTTAACTAAACACCTTTCGAAGACGATAAGATAGTATTAGTCTTGACAAGGTCTAATAGCAAGCAAGACACAACAAACATATTTATTCTTCCCCCTCTTGACATCATCGAAAAGGGAAATAACATTGAAAGACTAGATTTGTATAAACACAAACAAGATTACTCCAGATTTCAAGTATGTGATGCTGAACATAATAAAGTCATCATATTGAATACCACCACAATATGCAAATAAACAATTTCAAGTGTCACACAAAGGTTAGATCAAATGCGGAGTTAGTTTTGTAGGGTTACAGAGGTTTTGGTTTAGGTGGCTAGGTTTGAATTGATTTTGAATAAGAGTATAGAAAGTACTTGAAATTTCTAAATTTCGTTCATCATAATTGTAGCAAAGGAAAATAAGATACATGAATATGGAGGTTTGAGGAACATAAAAAACATTTGGAATGAATGAGAAATAAATCGTTACATAGTGCTCATATTTCTTCTTCCTTTTTTTTCGATCTATTTTTTGTTTCGATCTTCCTTTTTTTTTATCTTCTTTTTTTTCGATCCTCCTTTTTTTTTGTTCTTTCTTTTGTTTTGCACCTTTCACTTTTTTTTTTCAAGTTTGAGCACTTTCTCATTCCTTAAAAATATTTCCAATTTGATCACAATTCATCCAACTTTATAGCATCATCAAAACCCCCGATAAAAGTCCAAAATCAAAACATGTGAAAATATCATTATTTTCTTAAATATGGCACGGATAAAAGAAACTCAAGACAATATACTTAAATCAAAATCAATTATAGGTGAAGGTATAAATTAGTTTTGGGTTGTAGGTTAAATGGATAGTCAAATTGATTTGGTGCTTCCTATCTATTGTACATAGGTTTTGGTAAGGCAAGGTTTTGGGAATTGGTTTCTTAACCGAAATGTGTATTGGACTGTTCAGTTTAGGTTCAACAAGGTTTCTAAGTTGAGAAAATTATGTTAAGAAGGGGTGAAGTCAAATTAAGGGGTTATTTTTTGTAAGGAGAATGAATGACACTTTCAACAATTTTAAATATATCATGATTTTAATTCAATAATGAACCATCTCATGTCGTCTATGTAATTGGCACACGGAATATCATGCTGTAGTAAATACGCACACGGACAATATGAAAATTCCCTCAACTAATCGATCATTGAAGAAAGCACGTCATATGCAAGTGTCAATTGCAATTTACTAGACTAAGTTTCAACCAATTTTTCTCAAACCGTTCTTAAGAAAGTAGTTCAGTAAAAGTAGCTAGTTGATCATTAGTGTTACCAAGCTCTAGACAAATTTTACTCTTTTCAACTTGACCAAACAAAAATGATGAACAAATACTTGTGTGTTTAGCTTTAGAATGTTGATCAATGAGATTATTGGAAGTAGTAAAAGGCATAAATGATATGACCAAAATATGCGCACACAAATAACCACGAATTAATCCCATATGAAGAATTTACCTATAAAGCATCATCATTATTGTCCTTTCCTTCGAGCCTTTCTCCTGATAGAACGGTTAAACGAACTGTTTTATTGCCCCTAAACTTGAGATCGCCTCTATCAAAACAGTTCAGTGAATTGTATAACATGCTTCTGGTTTTATTCATCAAGTCCGTGTTGGCTCTCCCTTGTTCTTCTTCATCATCCTTTCTTAAAGTGTGAATAAACGTGAAACAGCTTACCAATTTATGTATCACACCTCAAATTTTTAGGCTCTATGTGAGAGGTCAAAAATATCATCTCATTTGCAACGTGAGCAACGAAAGTTATTTTGATGAACGCATGTTGCTCCCTCTCACTTTAGCCTGCAAAACAATTAATCTTGTGGTTTTAGTACCCAAACAATTTTAGGTCCTTTTTGCTTAGTCATTGTAGCAATCCAGTCCTTTCTAATTCATATGTTTTTAACCAACTTGTGACCTTGTTTACAATGAATCTTTTTCTTGTCACAAGGGTTACATGTATGACCATAATTTCGGAATTTCAAACACTTCTCATAATTGGTATTCAAATTACAAGAAGGATGTGATACACATGCCATATTTTTGTGAGTCTTCTCTTGAGATAATTTTAATGATGGAGCCATATGCAGGATCTAAACTCTTAGGTGTTAGCCTATCAAGAGCACAATGCTTTGATACCAATTGTTGAGTTTATGGATCCGGTACTCAAGAGGAAGATGGGGTGAATTGATAACTCTTTATAAAAATTTCGTTGCTTAAGAAACTTAAAATCAAATTATCAGTACTGATTGTAAAATGAGCAGTCTGTCGTACTATTCAATCGACTTGTCTGTACATTACGTGATAATTTACTGAAATAAAACGAATGCAATAACGAATGTAATAAGAAAATCGTTTGTAGTCTTATGAAAGCAATCGTGATGGATAAACACTATAGACAATAGGTAGAGTCTTTGTGTTTGCGGAAGCAAGCATGATTATAAAAAGGAATAAACAATATAAAGCAAATTAATTAAAGAGAAACAAAACACAAGTGATTTTTAAGTGGTTCGACCTACACTCTTAAGGACTAAGTTCACTATCTCTTTGATTAATGTTTCTTTAATAATCAACCTCGACTACAAAGAAACCCCCACAACCTAGTCCAGTTGTGCAACTCGAGTACAAAACCCTTGTAACCCACAACTAACTCTAGTTGTGTAGACTCGAGTGCTACACTCTTAGCACCCCAAAGCTCTCTCTTTAGATATGAAATATTACAATCAAATGGGTCTCTTTTACAATGTCTTCATATAAGACTAATAGAGACGAAACTGAATTCCTTATAGCAAGAGAATCGAGCAATACAGAACAGAGTTGCAAATTAAACAGACTCACGAACTGTACGATACATAGACAGACACCTTTTCAAAAAGTATTTGCAAAATGAGTTTAAAAGCTTAAAACACAAAAACCTAATTTTGCAAAAACGTTAATGCACATGAAAAAGGTAGTTTTTTCTGAAATAATAGTCTTGTATTTATAGGAGAATGGGTTGGTAACTAAATCTCTTAAATTAAAGTAAAAAGATAATATATCTTGAAAAGAAAATTATAAAATATTTTAAGATAACAAAAAGATCTTTTTACTTATTCTCCAAGCAAAAATAACTTCCAAGATTTTGATCCTTAAATTCAATTATAAACTGAAAGTTTATTTGCTATGATATTTTGTTCAAAGATAATATTGTTTATAAAATATTTTATTTCGAAATATCTTTTAGGAAAAGAGTTTCGAAAATCGTTTCAGCACTGTCCATGAACCAGATCTCAAGTGAACAGTTTAGCGGACTGTTCAATTATTGTTCAGTAATATATTTGCTCGTTCCCTTACTTTTACAAAACATATGATACTAAACAACGACACACTTCTATTCAAGCTTCAACTCTTCATTAAATATCCTTTGAACCTATACATACTTGAAAACACGCATATTAGTAGCACACGGAAAATATTATACGAAATACTTGTCATCATCAAAAGAACTAACATATCTCAACAATTTCCCCCTTTTTGATGATGGCAAGTCTTTCAATTTACGTTCCCCTGATCAAAATATTATTTCTCTTGAATGTCCTTCAATGAATATTGAAAGTAATGACCAAAGTAGAAGAGAATAACAAATGTCAAGATTTAGTTAAACCGCTAACCAACTTGTGCCAATGTAACGAAATACTTTTCGAAGACGATAGAATAGTATTAGTTTTGTCAAGGTCTAATAGAAAGCAATTAACAACAAACATATTTATTCTTCCTCCTCCTGACATCATCGAAAAGGGAAATAATATTAAAAGACTAGAATTGGATAAACACAAACAAGATTACTCCAGATTTCAAGTATGTGATGCTGAACATAATAAAGTCATTATATTGAATACCACTTCAATATGCAAATAAAACAAGTGTCACACAAAGGTTAGATCAAATGCGGAGTTAATTTTTTAGGGTTATAGAGGGTTTTGGTTTATGGCTAGGTTTGAATTGACTTCGAATAAGAGTATAGAAAGTACTTGAGATTTCTAAACTTCGTGATGATAATTGTAGCAAAGGAAAATAAGATACATGAATATGGAGTTTTGAGGAACATAAAAAACATTTGGAATGAATGAGGAATAAATCGTTACATCGTGCTCATATTTCTTCTTCCTTTTTTTTCGATCTTCTTTTTTTTTCGATCTTCCTTTTTTTCTTTATCTTCTTTTTTTCTTTATATTTTTTTTTTCTTTCTTTTGTTTTGCATCTTTCACTTTTTATTTTCAATGTTGAGCACTTTCTTATTCCTTAGAAATATTTCCAATGGGATCACAATTCATCCAACTTTATAGCATCATTAAAACTCCCGATAAAAGTCCAAAATGAAAACATGTAAAAATATCATTATTTTCTTAAATATGGCACGGATAAAAAAACTCAAGACAATATACTTAAATCAAAATCAATTATAGGTGAAGGTATAAATTAGTTTTGGGTTGTAGGTTAAATGGATAGTCAAATTGATTTGGTGCTTCCTATATATTGTAGATAGGTTTTGGTAAGGCAAGGTTTTGGGAATTGGTTTCTTAACCGAATAGTGTATTGGGCTATTTAGTTTGAGTGAGGATGACGTCACGGGGAAAGAAAAGAAAGGTGTATCCAATGTAGTTGCCGATCACCTTAACCGTTTGAGTCCTATTGAGGGAGAGTTAAGAGAGATAGAAAATGTGGATGGTAGCTTTTCCCACGAATCGTTATATACTATGAAGATTGTGGAGTCATGGCACGCAAATCTTGTAATCTATTTGGTAACAAAACAATTTCCTCCGTCTCTATCTTAAAGCCAAAGAAACAAAATCAAAGCTAACGATAGACACTACATGTGAATGACCACTATTTGTGGAAGCTTTGTTCGGATCAAGTGATTAGTAGATGCATTCCCGACAATGATGCACTTTCAATCCTCCGATTTTAACACAAATATGCTTGTGGTGGCCATTTCCGACCACAACGAACCGCAAGAAAGGTCTTCAAATCCAGGTTCTATTGGCTCAATTTGTTCAAGAACGCAAATGATTTTATGAAACGTTGCGATCGTTGTCAACGAATGAGAGGATATCAAGAAAGGATGCTATGCCTCCTTCATTCAATGAATTATCTTTACTCGTTTTGGGTTTCTTAAGGCTATCATTAGCGATAGGGAAACCTATTTTTACATGAAGGTGATTGGTTGTATCCTAAAGAAGTATGGGGTCGTACACAAGCTTTCCATGACCATACTCAAACTAACAAGCAAGCGAAGGTGTCAAATAGAGAGATAAAAAGAACCCTTGAGAAAACGGTTAAACCCGACCGTAAGGATTGGACCAAAAGTTTGGATGATGCGTTATAGGAGTATCGCACCGCCTAGAAGACACCTATTGGCATGACACCATTCCGACTCATCTATGGGAAAGCATGTCATCTCCCGGTGGAGATTGAGCACTAAGCCTTTTAGGCTATCAAGTCCTTAAACGAAAGTGTAGATGAGTCAAGATTGCACCGAAAGTTGCAAATACAAGAGCTTGAGGAGCTAAGAGAGGAGGCATATGACAAAGACCATATTTACTCGGACGGAACTAAGAAAAGGCACAACAACATTATCCATAGAGAATATTTCAAGGAGGGGGATTAAGTCTTCGTATTTCAAAGTAGACTCCGTTTATTTTCCAGAAAATTAAGGTCTAAGTGGTTTCGCCGCTTTATGTCGTGAGGAAAGTCTTTCCTTATGGGTCCGTGGAAGTGGAACAACCCGACACCGGAAATGTTCTCAAGGAAATTGGTCAAAGAATGA
>JAIUZE010073068.1:0-10360 GCA_022085475.1 Heliosperma pusillum
AGTCGACTTAAAAGTCGGGAAAAGTCAAAGATGACTTAAAAGTTTAAGAAAAGTTTATGACTACTTAAAAGTCAAGAAAAGTCAATGACGACTTTAAAAAGTCAAGAAAAAGTCAAAGACGACTTAAAAGTCAAGAAAAGTCAAAGATGACGAAAAACGGTCTTTTCATGAAATCTCTCAGAAATTCCAAATACGAACGCGGAATTTCAAAATACGACTCGAAACAATAAATTCTATTTTAAAAACTTAAGTTCTACTGAAAAGTGTTAGTAAATATTTTCACTAGAAAAATAGGGTATATTTCGGGTTGTTACATGTAGGGTAGCCATGTAGGTTGATTAAAAGATGATAATTCGATAAAAGCAATTGTGCTTATTAAACATTGTGTCTATGCATGTTTGGACTATAACGATAGTTAACGATTCCTGATCAAAATCATTGACTAAAATGGAATTCTTTTCCAAAGTAGAAATACGTGAATTGAATAGACAAAGCATGACATGGTAGATTAGACCTAGTAAATTGCCTAAAAGCCTGCTAGACCATCTGATATATGATTGTAATGAACACATCATTCTTACGAACTCACAATGAATTATTTGCATGTTCTAAATCCAATTTCATCAATATGTTAATCTACATGTGTGAACCTACTTCCCTAGATTCTTTTTATCATTGTTAATTCATCACCTGCTTTATTGTTTTCGTTTTAATTTGCTTTTATCTTGTTTTCTATTATGCTTTTTATTAGTTTAGAAATAAAAACCCCAAAACCCCAGATACTCGTTAGATAAGACCCAATTGCAAGACATTTCACATTCTATAGGAAACACCATCTCCCTGAGGATCGACCCCTACTTTCCTAATTACATTAATTTGTTATTAGCCTAGTCTGGGTAATTATATTTGACCAGGGCTTGCTACAGGCCCGATCAAATTTTGGCGCCGTTGCCGGGGAGCACGATTTAGTTTTCTTTTTTCTTATGATTTTTATTGCAATTAGTTTTATCTAGTCTTTAGGAACCCAAATTCCTTCAGACCTCTCTTGATTTTTCATCTTAGCTTTTCAATCTTATGCCCAGATGTTCTAGACTAGGGACCCCTATCTCTTTAGACCCCGATCTAGAAAGGACTCTGCGTAGAAGACTAAAGTTATTCAACGAAATCCCAAAAGCTTCTGATACTTCAAGTTTAGACCGTATTTGTGAGAATTACTCGGATATTTTATTTAATCTTGAAGGAGAAGAAGATCCATTCTCATCTCCATTCACAAAAACAAATCAAATTTCAAACAACACTCCATTTTCATCTTCACAAAAGAAAATGGTTCGAGCTTCAGATCATTCCAAACCAACTGCAGATACACTTCCAAAGGGTATTGCTACACCCCAAATCACAGCCCAAAACTTTGAAATCAAACCTGCCTTTATCAGTTTAATAGAAAGAAGTCAATTTGTTGGCAATGCCACAGAAGATCCCAACCTTCATATTCAAAACTTCTGTGACTATTGCTCCACAATTAGACAAACTGGAGTATCCCAAGAGCAGATTAGGAAAATGCTCTTTCCTTTCTCTTTAACAGGAAAGGCTAAACTTTGGATCAATAGCCTTGACCGAGTTGCCTTAGGAATAGCCGACTGGGATAGTCTAGCTCTTGCTTTTTTTTATCAAAAGTACTTCCCACCAGAACGAACCGCACTCTTACGGAGTCAAATCACTGGATTCCGTCAGAGAGGCGATGAAAGCCTTTATGAGGCATGGGAAAGGTACAAAGAATTACAAAGAGAATGCCCTCATCATGGCCTTGATTCATGGTTCTTAGCTATCATCTTCTACAACGGTTGTTGTGGGGAATCGCGTCGTATCCTCGACTCCGCTAACAATGGTCGTTTCGATCAGATCGATGTAGAAATAGCTAATGCAACTATCGAGTCAATGGCAATTCACGACTCTCAGTATAGCAACTCACGTGCTATGCCGCTCAAAACCAAGCAGGAAGAGTCAAGCAAAGTAGCACTCCTAGAAGCCCAATTAGCCCTTCTGCAGCAACAAGTAGGAAGCTCTACCCGATCTAAGCAACATGTTAAGGTCACTAACCACGTAGTGGTATGTGAGACATGTGGGGTTGGAGGACATACTTTTCAAGAATGTAGGAGTTCGCTAGAGGGCAATGCTTTCTCAAACTTCTATAATGAGAACACAAAGAACCATCCTTTTTTGTCCTACAAAAGCACTAACATTCAGAATCCCCACCATCAGATTCAACAACCATTCATACCACATCAACATAAGCCCTATAATCCACCTGGTTTTCAAAACCAGAGACCTCCATTTCAACCCAACTCAATCAACCTTACCAACACCAACACCACCCTCAACAACAACCACCCCAAAATCAAAGCCAACCCAATGATTCAAGCTTGAGCAAAATTGAATCCATGCTTCTCCAAGTTGTTCAAAAACAAGATTTAATGTTCGCTCAACTTCAAAAGAGTGATCAAGCTTAAAATGCTGGCATCAAGATGCTTGAAACTCAAATGGCCCAATTGGCTGCCTCTAATACCCAAAGGAAACAAGGCCAACTCCCACCTCATGGTGAGCAACCGAGGGACACCGCTAATGCTATCACCCTTAGAAGTGGTACCACTTATAAGGAACCTCAGCAACCCAAGGAAACAATAGTTGAGCCAACACGAGTAGAGAGCCAAAAAGATTCCCAACCATCCACCGCTAAGGAAGCGAAAAACAAAGAAAAGAAGGATGAACCTGTGAAGGAACCCATCAAAATCCAAGTTCCATTTCCTCAACGCTTGAGGAGAAATCATAAGGAAACCCAGTTTAGCAAATTCATGGAAGTGGTCAAAAACCTCCAGGTAACGGTTCCTTTCACTGAGTTAATCACTCAAATCCCTTCTTACACAAAATTCAGGAAGGATATCTTAACTAAGATCAGAAGAGGACTTTAGATGATGTTGAAATCATAGCATTCACAACTGAGTGCAGTGCTTTGTTGCAAAATAAGTCCCCTCCTAAGTTAAAGGATCCCGGTAGTTTCTATATACCTTGCACTATAGGCACCTACACAATCGATAAAGCTCTATGCGATCTAGGTGCCAGTGTAAGCGTCATGCCCTATTCCATATGTGAAAGGTTTAATATGAGAATTCTCAAATGCACCAGTATCACTCTGAAAATGGCAGACCGTTCTTTAAAACAACCTATGGGAGTTTTAGAAGATGTGCCTGTCAAAGTACGAAAGTTTTTCATTCCCGTCGATTTCATCGTGCTAGATATGGCTGAAGATTCTCAAATCCCTATTGTTTTAGGAAGGCCATTTTTACACACTGCCGGAGCAGTAATCGATTTTAAGAATGGAAATTTGACACTAGAAGTAGGTGATGAGAAAGTCACCTATAACTTGAACAGTGCAATGAAAAGCCCCATGCTAGAGGAGTCTTGCTGTTTTATTGATATTGTCGACTCCATTGTTGATGAATCTCTGTATCCATCAATAATTGAGGATCCTTTAGAGGCAATCTTGCTGTTGGAGGATATCTCTGAGAATGACAATTTCGAGATCAGTGAGCTGGAAAAGGACCTGACCGGAAAAGAGATACCATCAGAAGAAATTAAAGAGTTCATAAGCTTGATTGATACTCCTGCCAAGGCAGAAGTACAAAAACCTGAACTGAAACCTCTTCCCTCAAATCTAAAATATGCTATTTTAGATGAATCTGAGTATTGCCTAGTCATAGTGAGTGCTCTCCTAGATGAAAATCAGTAAACCTCACTATTGACTGTCTTGAAAAAGCATAGAAAGGCAATAGGTTACAAACTCGAAGATTTAACAAGCATAAGCCCAGACTTCTGCATGCATAGAATCAATTTAGAAGAAGGCCAAAAACCTTGTGTTCAAGGTCAACGTCGTCTTAATCCCAACATCCAGGAAGTAGTTAAAACTGAAGTTATGAAATTGCTTGATGCTGGTGTGACAACCCTCGCGAATGCGGAAATATAAAACATACAAGCATGTGAATTATATAGCGGAAAATACGGTATTTTAAAAACCTTTATACATGCAAGATAGAAAAATACTAGGAGTGTCAAAATATTACAAACTAAATAAAAATACCACAAGAGACGTAGTCTCTCAAAGTGTTAACAAAGGACAAGTAATTAGCAACTAGCTAAACAACGTCTAGAGGTGTTTCATCCAGGGACAACGCCCGCTAGCTCACACCCGAATCCCAAAATAGTCAAGCACAATAAGCATCCATGGGCACGCAAATCTGTTCATTGCATGAAAAACAGGACGCCACAAATCCAGTATGAAGTAACTCCCCGGGTCTCCTCCCACCATTCACATATCACCTTAAACGTACATATAGGAACTACAAAAGTAAAATCATGCATATATAGATATACATTGGATACGATAAGATATATAGCAATTCGATAAATAATGAAAAGAATCATGGGAAATCAAATCTGAACATCATGTTATTTCAAGATCGGGGAAGACCTCTAGGCAGCGAATTACGCTCAACTAGGGCTTGCATCTCACCGTTAGCGGTATAAGATTGATAAGATTGAGACTCGACAGACAACCCAGTCACGTCATGCGATGATCACAATAACTCCAACATATTATCATCCATTCACGAACCAAGACAATGACGGTGTCCAATCATGCAATGACCATGAACAATATCATGAAATCACGCATTCAAAGATGACACAAGACGACAACTCTCACGGTAAATGAAACGCACTAGCATCGTGTACATGGCAAGTATGATTAACAGGCATCCACGGGATAAACATTTCCCTGAACTCATACACGATTCAATTCATTTCGTATATGTAGACTAATTCCTCCCTCCTGGTAGCACGACGAGAATAATACGGTCCTAGTCTAAACCTGGCCAGGATCTCGGAATATACCGTGTTCCGATTCGACATGCGATAACTTTTCGCATCCAAGACTCGGGCTTACAATATATATGCCGAGTACCCCAAATTCGGTAGATCAATTCACGAAAGAGGCGGAAAAAAGCTCAAGCCTCATAACAAGCGGTACGCTACATGCAAATAACACCACCTCGCAAGTACACAACATTTGACGGCCGGGTCGATCAACGCATAGCGTTCAACTCCCAACAACGTCGTCGTATGCCCACTAACACATGCATTTAAGCAGTAGGATACCTCTCCGTTCCGACATTCCAGCCTTACGAACGGGAAGGTAGCCAAGGGAATGAGAGTACAAAGCACAGACAAAATAGTGTTCTAACCGTAACATTTGTAAAAACCGACTCAAAAAGGGACATACCAAAAACCGCCACAAAACATGTGAACATGGCATTATATAAATGTAACTATGATAAACATGAATCAATACATGATACATAAGCATTAGACCAAGTTTAAGAAGCTAATAAATAGGAAACATAGATACCTCTCCAAAACAACAAGTTTGGAAACTAACTAAAACAAGGGTTCACTTCAAACTGTCATAACTAGAGTTCTAGACATGTAAATACAGAAATTCCAAGTCGAGGTGATAGCTTATCCTCTTACGGTTCCAACGAATGGTCACAAGCCCAAAAAAAGCAAGTAACGAAGGAGATATGATCATTCTACCAAAAAGGGTCAGTGCAGTGAAACTGCACAAGTCACGACCGTGACTTGTATTTCACGACCGTGAGATGTGTGACCAAATCACCCGAGAACCTTCAACATAAATTCAATCCTTTTATTTCCAATTCTTATAATTCATTTCTAATAACTAGCAACAATCAATATTCATCATCAACAATCATCAAATAACAACAATCATCATCCATAACATGATTCCTAAACTTACTAATCGTATTCTAATACGATTTCTAGCATATAAAGCATGTAAAACACGTAAATGATACCGAGTAACCCTTCACCGTTACCTTTACGCGTCTTTAATCGATTCTAAACCTTCCTAGTCTCCACCTACATACAATTAGATAATAAAAGACGAATATCATTCACCTTGAGAAAGACGGATAATTTTAAAAGCGAGAGGACGGTAATTTTATTACCAAAACGGATAGAGGAAGGTAAGAAGAGAAGAATGAGACGAACTTACGTGAATTCTAGCAAGTAACGAATGAGCTAGGAGAATTCTAAGATTGAAAAGATTATGGAGGCAAGGTTTTTGATATTTGCTTAAGGAAGAAGAAAGAAATGAGTTGTGTTGAGTGAATTAGGTTAGGAGTAGTATGAGAAAGTATATGTAGGAAAAAGTCAACGAAAGTCAAAGGCGGCTCAAAAGTCAAGAAAAGTCAAAGACGACTTAAAAGTCAAGAAAAGTCAAAGGCGACTTAAAACGGGATTCTCATGGAATCTCGCGGAAATTCCAAATACGATTTCGGAAATTCTAAATTCGACTCGGAACACAAAATTCTATATTAAAATTTAAATTTGCTGAAAAGTATCCGTAAAATATTTTCACTAGAAAAATAGGGTACATTTTCGGGTGTTACAATCACCCCACCTTTTAAAAAGTTTCGTCCTCGAAACTTCAGAGTAGAAAACAAAAGTATCAAGGACAAGAATCGGTTTACAAAATCAACACAAAAGCTTTTACAAGGGAAAACATTTATGAAATGATGTTCTTCTCGAAACGGTTTAAGGAAATTTTTCATAAGTGTGAAACTTTACTTACGGATTTCAAGAATGCTCGTCGCGAACGAGAACTCTAATTATCCAAAAAGCAAAGTCGAAATAGTGAAATCGAAATTCAAATCAACGTTAGTAAGTGCAGGACTAGTTATCAGACGCGTCTCCAATAACAAGTGCAAACATCCAACCCAACGCAAAATCCAAATATAAAAGCAAAAGAAATCCATTTTCTACAAAAAAAGGGTACACAAACCATCTTTAGACTTCTTTGAAACGTTAAATTAGAAATATAATATGGAAATTTGAAAGTTTTATCAAAGATAAAAAGAAATAACAAGACATTACACGTACATAGAGCGACTCGAACTTAAAGTTCACAAATCACGATAACAAAATATATACAAAACAAGCAAAAACGAAACAAATCGAACTCTTAGGGATATGGAGAATCACGATGAAGTCGGCACGAAGATCTACAAGAACTCGATAGTACTAACTCTACTGATACTCTAATCCTCAAGAGGATGCAATTTACCCAATTGCAACTCATCATTTTCAATCATCAGAATTCCTACAAAAATACTTCATAATCATGAAACTTCGAGTAACAAATCCCAATTATTCAAATCCAATTAGAATCTACTGAGGTCCATCGGCACGGTAGACTCCACAACTAACCACCCAAATGAAAATTTATTGCGAACTCTAATCTTCTTAGCTCCATCAAAACTCTTATTAGAAACCACCAACAAAATATTTATATCTAGGGAAACATGATCGTTAACAACCACAAGGTAAAAGAGGCTTACTATGAAATCCTTTTATCCAATTTATTCCAAAATTCATTATCCTAAGTTATTAACAATGAACTTTCTCATCTTCAAAGGTAAATCATAAACCTCCAAAGAGATTAGTCACACAATCTCATTTCACTTAACTTTTGCCAATCATAGGGCAATGCGACCGTAAATCAATTTATTTAGCTCCTTCAAACTCTCAATACATCGGTTTTCGCTTATGACATTATTCCTCGAGTTTGGTCATCCAATCCAAATTCCACAAGGTAATTATTCCCGTTAGGGTCCAACATTTAAAGACCACAATTTCCCAAGTAACACTTAAAGAATCACTAAAATTCTTAACCACAACTACCAACTATCATTATGCTTATTTCGATCCTCAAAACGATATTGCAACATTAAGCTTTCATAGTCTAAAACCACTAGGAGAGTTTCATCCTAAGCTATCCCAAATCCTTATAATCATCTAAACATGAAACTAGTTTAATAGGACGGTTAGGTACCATATTCGAAACTTCTTCAAAACACACCTACTAACCCTTACGTTAGCTAATAAGAAAAACTACCTCTCAAGAGAGTAGGGATAAAAGAACATGATACAAGGAACATTAGGAAGCGTCACTAAAGACTACGATAAGATGAAAAAGGCGAAGGCGAAAAAGGAAAACGAGGTTGAGGAAGAGACAAAGCAGATAGTAGAGTTATGAAGCTATCTGAGTAAGAAAGAAGGTACGAGCTTACGATTTCTTAAAGATCAATCTTGACAAAAACATTCAAGAATGGAAATGAAAAGGGATGATGGCACGAGTAAAGGTTTAAGTTTTAATCCACAAAGTTTCTCCTTTCAGACTTACGGTGATAGTAAATTAACTCATCCCAAACAAAGGTCTCTTACAAGGGACCATCGTACCACAATCATCAAAGTAAGGTACGCCAAAATTCGACAAATCAACTACAACCCAATTTATCCATCCTTTCATAGCACACGGATTCCCAAATGTGGAATTGCAACTCAAGCATTGTAACATTCCTTTAGCTCAAATATTCAACACAACCTCAAAGGTTTCTTTAATTGAAGGACTAACAAATACTCTCTTATACTCGGTAATTTTCAAGTCTATATCCCACGAGTTCATTATTATCAAAGTACAACATCAAGCCAAACATCATCATTAACGTTCCAAGGTATTTCCATCATAATTCACATCATAATCCTCAAGTAATATGGTTCAACTTACCGAAACCTTACTACTTCCAACGAGTCTCCAATACCATAAGATAAGCTTATATCTTTAAATCCAAGAACTATAGCCAAAAGCCTTTCCACCAAGCCTATACTCACAAACACACAATAGGAAACACAAGACGTCACTTAATCTCAAAAGCATTTTACAACTCAAGGCATCATTCAAACTCCTAAATTCAAAAGATTAAATCGCTAATGGGTTAAGAAGTCTTAGCCACTCATTCAACCTTACACAATCAAATATCATGAACTATCCACACATTAGTCATGACAAGCATCAAGCATTAAAATCATCAAACTTATCTTACTACCTTTCCTTAGAGATACCACCAATCATCAATATAGGGTAAATTTAGATCTACACCATTTCCTCAAATCACAAATTCATTCTAACAAACACTAATATTCCACAAAGTTCACAATTCTTCCGACCAAGTATAATATGCCACAAACAAATGGGTATGGCATCCACAAAAATGTTACAAGAGGAAGGTAAGGATACCAATGGTAAGATGGAGGAACTATCAAGAGTAATTTCCAAGAGGCAAACAAGTTGGAAGAGAAAGAAGCACCAAGATAGAAGGAAAAGAGCATAATACAATAAGGACGAGAGAATTCATAGATGAGGAAGAAATACACTTCAATTAGGCTTGTCAATCTTCAAATCTTCGGTAGAGGATACTTCTTCTAGGTAACACAATGATCCACCTTAAGACGGTAGATATAAATAAACATAACATCACTCAACACAATCAACAAACAAGTTAGAACCTAACAAACATCAAGTACACCAAAGACTACCACCTTAGGTCCTTAAGTCTACCCATCTCTCATTTATTATTTCAAGGTCAAGTAGTTTAAGTTTAGGGTTCACGTGTGTGCGTCGGGAGCGATAAAGCTCTGATACCAACTGTGACAACCCTCGCGAATGCGGAAATATAAAACATACAAGCATGTGAATTATATAGCGGAAAATACGGTATTTTAAAAACCTTTATACATGCAAGATAGAAAAATACGAGGAGTGTCAAAATATTACAAACTAAATAAAAATACCACAAGAGACGTAGTCTCTCAAAGTGTCAACAAAAGACAAAGTAATTAGCAACTAGCTAAACAACGTCTAGAGGTGTTTCATCCAGGGACAACGCCCGCTAGCTCACACCTGAACCCCAAAATAGTCAAGCAAAAAGCCATCCACGTAAGCAACCTGTTCATTCATGAAAAACATGAACGCCACAATCAGTGGGGAGTAACTCCGGGTTCTCCCAGCCATATCACCTTAAACGTACATATAAGGAAATACAAAAGTAAAATCATGCATATATAGATATACATGTGAGATACGATAAGAATAGATAGGCAATTCGATAAATAATGAAAAGATCATGTGGAAATCAAATCTGAAACCATCATGTTATTCAAAGACTCGGGGAAGACACTCTTAGGCAAGCGAATACGCTCACTAGGGCTTGCATCTCACCGTTAGCGGTATAAGATTGATAAGATTGAGACTCGACAGACAAACCAAGTCAAGTCATGCGATGACCACAATAAATCCAACATATTATCATCCATTCACGAACCAAGACCTTGACGCTGCCAAGTCATGCAATGACCATGAATAAAATCATGAAATCACGCCTTCAAAGAC